>JAVGWX010000002.1:112484717-112609717 GCA_036924085.1 Ariolimax columbianus
CTGAGGACTAGGTCAGTAGGACAATTGTTTGAAGCAGCTCTGGGATGGATCCAGGCTGGACTACATCACCAGTCGACGAGCGAGCCGAGCTCGTAACGTGGCTTCAACCTTCCCGTGGACCGGCCCAGCTATGCGGCGGCGGCGTCTTCCTTGGTGTCACCTGTGTCGGCTTGCATTCAACACCCAACTCAGGGGAATCTGACTGTCTAATTAAAACAAAGCATTATGACGGCCGTCACACGGTGTTGACGCAATTTGATTCTGTCTTGTGCTTTGAATGTCAAAGTGAAGACATTCCACTAAGTGCGGGTAAATGGTAGGTAGCCAAAGGCCTCGTCATTTAATTGAATAGATTGAACGGTGTGTTGGCACTAATTAGCGAATGAGATATGCTTTTGATCGACATACGAACAGAATGAAAAATGATTTTATATCAGAAAAAAATAGAAATAATGCAGAATAAAACCATTCTTTTTTTTATCAAAGGTGATGTAAAAGTGGTTTGGATTTATTGGATGATGGCCACAAAAAAAAGTATCAGATGTCTATAAGATGGGCTATTGACAGTAACATTGGGCAGCAGCATTGGGCAGTAACATTGGGCAGTAACATTGGGCAGTAACACCTGTACCCGGTTGGGAATTCAAAGAAGTGCGAGTAAGAGGCCGATTTTACTTAAAAATCGGATTGCAACTAGACGAAAATATCTTCGACGGTTCGCTTCCCACACCCATTAACTGGAAGTGTCTCTGGATCCCTTCAAGAGGGCTAAGGTACCAGGGAAGGTTGTGCATGGACTGGCAACGTCACCTATGTGAACTATTGCATATAAGACCACACCACAATTATAGATAGATACAAGATTCCTAGGACTAATCTGGACAGGATAAATCCAAATGTCGTGTCGTACCAATAAGATTGGGTAAGATATTATTTATTTAAGTACTAATATTTGTATATTACTAACCCGGTACTCAAACATTCCTGCTGAATTCGGATGTGTCGGATCGAAAGGTGCAAATATTTCACTCAAGCTGTAAACTACAACGCAACGCATTCCGTTCCCTCGACTACATACTACTACTTGCAAAGTCCCTGTCATGTCATGGCTTGGTATGAAAACGAACGGCGAAGAAGAAGAAATATGTATGTTAATAGTATACCATGTGTTTAGGTAGTATACACGTATTTTAGTACCAATATACGTAGTGTAGTAGTAATACATGTATATTAAAACGTTACTTATATCGCATACGTCAATAACATATAGTCATGTTCGGTACAGAATACTCTGCGCTACATCGCTCTCTAGAAATCCTAGACAGAGAAACGCCCTTTCTGGGTCTCTATATCTCCTGGGCCAAAACGATTCACCTATCTCGGCAACATGATCTCATCTGATGGGCGCAGCGCTCCCGACATGTCAAGGCGGATCGGACTAGCTGCATCTTCTATACCCGACACACCCCCCCCCCCCTCTCCGCCACACGTGTTTGGAGTAACGGCAAGGATTCCCTTAAAACAAACATGTTCCATGTACCAGTCTCGTATAGTTTCAGTCGTCCTCTACGGCTCCGAGGCCTGATCATTACTCAAACATGACATATCAAGACTAGATACCTTCCACGTGCGCAACCAGAGGCGTATCCCGTAACACGAAGGTCTCAACTAAAACTGATCTCCACCCAATTTCGGCAATACCGATCGAAGCAGATTTTCTTTGTTCGGTCAAGTCCTATGGCTGGATCCGGAAACTTGGTCCCACAAGAAACTTCACAAATCATTTCTAAGCGCCAAAGGACTATCCGGGACCGACTGGAGACGCTGAAGTGGCTGTCCCCACACAGCTTGGCTTCAGCGGATTACGGCTTCCCTTGACGCCCTGGACGACGAGGCTTGGAGCCATGCCACAGCAGTGGGCCATGGATGTGGCCGATCGACACAACCGGCCTTAGACGCCTAATCAAACGTATTATTTACGTATTACGCATCTTGGTGTTTTAGCAGTATTACTCTGGAGTTTATACCTACTTTATAAGCCATGGGATGGATGAGGGGAGAGGGGGAGGTGAAAAAGAACGCATTTTTCGAGTAATGCCAAAGGTGTAATGCCAGTATGCTGGTGTCCCAGGATCGTTGCGTCCTGCCACGGACGTAGCATTTACATCTTGGTCGGCTTTCTCATCAATCCTCCGTTAGTTTTGCCAGCCCTTCTGTAGTGAAGGTTTGTCTGGCATTCCCTACTAGCTGAGAGGCATTCACTAAAGGGTAGAGGTGCAATATCCGCTTGCTGACATGTCTTCGTCATTCACGGGGATGATTGATATAGGACAAATGATAAACAAGGAGACCAGAATATATTTGACACATGCAGTGGGGATGGATTAGTACAGCCCAGAGCACACACCACTTCCAGATACACATATTGGCTTCACGTGATCCTCATTCTGTTAGCCTGATGGTTCATCTCTATAGAATAGGCACACCGCATGCGCCAAGTTGCAGATCCTGTCACCACCACGAAGAAATCAATGAAAACGTCCTGAATTCGTGCCTAGAAGTCAGCGACCTGCGAAATTAGCTGCTCCCACCGCACCTCGCCATACACAATTCACTATACGCATTACCACAACTGAGGAAGACGTGTGATTTTGTCCAGCACGCATTGGGCTGCCAAGAAGTTTCAGCTCACAGCTAAATGGATTATTTCATCATCAAACTCGTGAGGATACACACGTGCAGTGTCTAGCGTTGGCGATACTTCTACTAAGCGTGGCCTGATTTTAAAATAAACAATTACTTGCGCTTGGTTGAAAAACATTCAATAAGAATATAATCATAAGAGGAGGAAGACTTACGTCTGGTCAGGCACAACATGCTGATCAGAAATGTCAGTCAGGGTCAGGCACAACATGCTGATCAGAAATGTCAGTCAGGGTCAGGCACAACATGCTGATCAGAAATGTCAGTCAGGGTCAGGCACAACATGCTGATCAGAAATGTCAGTCAGGGTCAGGCACAACATGCTGATCAGAAATGTCAGTCAGGGTCAGGCACAACATGCTGATCAGAAATGTCAGTCAGGGTCAGGCACAACATGCTGATCAGAAATGTCAGTCAGGGTCAGGCACAACATGCTGATCAGAAATGTCAGTCAGGGTCAGGCACAACATGCTGATCAGAAATGTCAGTCAGGGTCAGGCACAACATGCTGATCAGAAATGTCAGTCAGGGTCAGGCACAACATGCTGATCAGAAATGTCAGGGTCAGGCAAAATATACTGGCCAAGAGCTTTGCCTCGGCTTCCTCGCAGCCATTCCCTGGAAACGGGTTGTTTTCATGGCAGTCTGACTACGAGATGAGGGATCGACGTGATCCCCTCAGTAGTGACCGTCACGCAGATGAAGTCAAGCATAGCAGAACCGCCTGAAGGACCCTGGTACACCTTCATCAGCACGCTTGGGATATGAGGAAACTTAGTGCAACCCGCCACTTAACGTCCTTTTCAGGGCGCATAAAAAAGTAACCTACTCACTGTGAGAATTAGAAACAACAACAACATAGTCACAAATACATCAAGAGTAGCTCCACAGCGGCCACGACCGTCAAGGATGACGTGTTATTATTTTGTACTTGTTATCAGAGCTTCTGGATAGCAGAGAAGGACATTGATTGCTTTTCACATCAAAGGTGCTAGGTTCGATGTCTGTTGTGGTCACACTCCATTCGGCGTATCTATAAATGTATCTGGCTCACTCTTAGTTAAGGAAAGATAAGGACTATCCATCACATTACATAACGAAACCGAGGTTTAGTACAATGAAGTTTTTAACACTTCCTCCCCATCTGTATTATCTGCTATGGGACTACCTTTACCTTCCTAGGTATAATCATTTCTGAGGAGGGCAGTCCACTTCCGCTGTCATTCTTTCCCTAACTGCAAGGCAGGTTTCAATTTATGCAAGTTAAAAACAAGTCCATAAAAACATTAGTTTTATAGGTAATTGGTAAGTGAACGCACCAAGGCTACAAGGCCTTTGTCGGGTGCAAAAAAACGAACGAAACCAACTAACAAATCACAATTTAAAAAATAAGACATAACGTAAAAAGAGTGGTTTAAGTTGGCAGCCATAACAGGAAGTGGCCAGGAACGTGTGAGTCAAATGTGTGCCAGCTAAGAAAAATAGTAGATCAAACAGGAAATTATCAATATGATTAAACGTAGACAAGAAACATGAAAACATTAATCTAGCAATTCAAATACAGAGATATGATCGGTTGTAATTAGTGTTCACTCAACTACAGAGATATAATCGTTTGTAATAAGTGTTCACTCAACTACAGATATAAAATCGTTTATAATGAGTGTTCACTCAACTACAGAGATATAATCGTTTGTAATGAGTGTTCACTCAACTACAGAGATATAATCGGTTGTAATTAGTGTTCACTCAACTACAGAGATATACTCGTTTGTAATAAGTATTCACTCAACTACAGAGATATAATCGTTTGTAATAAGTGTTCACTTACCTACAGAGATATAATCGTTTGTAATAAGTGTTCACTCAACTACAGAGATATGATCGTTTGTAATATGTGCCAATTAACTACATAGATGTGATCGACTGTAATAACTACAGTGATATGATCGTTTGTAGGAAGTGATCAATGAAGATATAGAGGTACTGGAAGAAATCCATGTCGACATCACATACAGTAATACGTTGGATGTATGTCGAACACACATGGTAATACAGAGAATAAGATAGTACGGCCATCTCATGACAATGCGATCAACTATTATTGCGTATAAAACCCAAGAAGATGTTTTTGTGAAACATGAGAAAAAACATACAGTAGATGGATGGATGTTTGAGTCATTCATGTTCTCGAATCAGAGTCACCGCCACATTTAATCCGTTTACATGAAGCCGGTCTCTCAGAAAATGCAGCGGCTGTAATGATTTTACATGATGAATCTGCAAACCCCGTGCACTGTTTAGTCTCTCTTTATGATAAGCTTGATGGTCCAGTTTCTTTGTCAACCCGGCTATCAATGATATAAATTCTACAAGAACATGGCTCATAAAGATAGCCGCAAAACAGCCACATAATCAAGTGAAGAAACTACAGCCCATTAAGACGTTTAACATAAAAATGTGACGGAAAAGCAAGTAAGTCTGGCATTACGTCTAGCCAAGTATGCAGTCCAAGACACACACACTTTAGTTGCAGATTGAATTGGACCATAGGTCTACATTTGACGTTAAGTAGAACTGCATCTATCTGATTTTGAAATAAACAATTAGATGAGTTGAGTTTCTGCATAGCCAAACAACATCCTGGTAATGTAAACAAATAATACATTTAGCAGATTTTGTGGTCAGATGTGATGGGCCTAATCCCTGTAAAGATGACAGATCGATCGATCGATCAGGAGAGAGAACTCGTCACGAGCGATGAGTTCCTCCACATTGTTTAGTGTCTCTCCTGCCTCCTTCAATCGATGTTGTGAGAATGACAAGACTAGAATACAGATTGCAGAACGAGTGAGTGAGATGCAGCGCGTGGGAGGAATATTTGAGATGTCTAGAGAATGAGAATATGAGAGTGAAATTGAATTAGTGAAAATAAGAACCGTAAAACAATGGATTGCAAAGAAACAAACAATAATTGCGCACGCACACCTCTTTTCTGCCATCGCTCCTTATGTAATCATAGGGCGACGACCACATCTGAGAACAGACGCATTCAAGTACGTAACATAGTGGTTTCTGTAGTAATGCGTTTTACATGATGAAGTTGCTAGCCCCATTCGCAATCCTCGTCAGTCGGATTTTAACGACATGATGTGAAGGTTACGATGCTTGTAATCTTTCTTGCCATTTCACTTACCGGGTATATAAGTTAATATACGCAGTCAGAAAGGGGCAATATTTGCCCCTCAATATCGCGTTAATGTTAATCGTTGCCACTCTTATCTGACGGATGAATATGTCGTCCAAATATTGGAGCTGGTTTACTGAAGTGGCGATAATAACAGACTTGTGTCTGTGAACAATTTGCAGCTGGTCAACCGAACAGGTGAACATAACAGACTTATGTCTGTGAACAATTTGCAGCTGGTTTACCGAACAGGTGAACATAACAGACTTGTGTCTGTGAACAATTTGCAGCTGGTCTACCGAACAGGTGAACATAACAAACTTGTGTATGTGAGCTTTTGTAGCTTGTCTATCGAACAGGTGACCAAAACAGACTTTTGTCTTTGAACCCTTTGTAGCTGGTCTATCAAACAAGTGAACATATCAGACTTTTGTCTGTGACCTTTTGTAGCTTGTCTATCTAACAAGTGATCATAACAGACTTTTATATGTGAACCGTTTGTAGCTGGTCTAAAAAAAAACAGGTTATTCCGTTGAAGGTGATACCACAAAAGGTCTCTAGGTGTTCTGTTGACAAAGGTCCAAAAAAAGGTCTCTATGTGTTCTGTTAACAAGGATACACATAAAGGTCTCTAGGTGTTGCGTTGACAAGGGTACACATAAAGGTATCTAAGTGTTCCGTGGACGAGGGTACAGCGAAAGGTCTCTGGGTGTTCCGTGGACAAGGGTGCAGCGAAAAAGGTCTTCAGATCTTCCACTAACGATTGTAATTGAATAAAGAAACGTGTTTATTTAAACAAAAATAAACTCAGCTACCAACGAGCTCAGAAATTTGTTGATAACGCAGTGTAATATCTAAATAATGAGTTTGCGTATCAGCCACGTTTCCTTTCCATATAGAAGGACTTACTTCACATAGGGGTTGTCTATTCTTAGCCTGTTGTGCATCATTCGAAATCCCATATGGTTTTTAACACGTCAAAGTTTACCCCTGACTGTTCTTTCTCTAGCATTAGGAGCCTCAAACGTAAAACAATCTACTTGTCGCATAAGGCTTAGTTCAAGATCATAAAGATCGCGGCTGTAGAATTAATATGATCTGTTATACTGGGTTGCACATCTGCAAGTTATAGGCCATAGTATCATATTGGACCTTGCGTTTAGACCCCTGACAAACACTTATTATAAGAGGGAAAAGAAAATAATAAATGAACAGACAAAAGAAAAAGCTACATAAGCGGAAGAAGACAAACGTATAAAAAGAATAATACATTTTTTTAGTCAGAGAGTGGTGAATGCGTGGAATGCAGGGACAATTAATGCATTTACGATTAGATTGGATGCGCGTAGCTTTTAGAGCAATGTAATGTAAATTAAACTGGTTCAATACAGACTCTGCAGAGTCTTCTAAACCAGTATAAAGACCTTAAGTTAAGTTAATTTGAGAAAAGGAAATATAAAATGCATAGAATCAAAACGACGATGAAAAGTTGAGAAAAAAAGAATAAATGGTGGCGAAGATATAGCACGGTCCATGAGCTGACATCAGGCAGATACGAATCGATGGCTGCTTCCATCAGGGTCAGCGATCCACAGCTGACCAAGATCATATTCTGCCGCCAAGTGGTGGCCCTTTGACAGGTTGCGCTAGTGAAGTCTGGCTAAGAGAATACTGACAGAGAGAAGGTAAACCAGGTATCCCAAAAACTCGTGTGCTGAAACCGGATGCGTTGGGCCAAAAGGCGCACAAATTGCGCCTCGTTGGAAACTACGGCACAACTTTATTTTCAGAACGAATGAAGAAAATAAAGAAAAAATAATGAGAGAGAGAGAGAGCGAGAGAGAGAGAATAAAGACGGAATAGCAGGAGGGACAGAACGAACATGAGACACAGCGAACGACTAAAACAGGTAAACGTAGTCCCATAGAGGATAGTGCTATTAGATTCTGTTGGAGATCTAGTGTTTGAAACTGTTTGTACGAGATATATGTTTTATTATGAGGTGGGTTGACCAGTTCTCTTATTTGAAGCGTTTTATTTCCTATATTGAAGCCAGATGTCCATTAATAGGTAAGTCAAATGGAGCTTGTTGATAACAAGGATCGAACCTAGACTCTTTGTAGTGAGTAGTAAGCACTCTACTACTCTGCTGCTCAGACACTCAAAATACAAACAGCGGAGATCAAAGTTCGGTACGTCCAAACGAGAACAGATGACGGAAGTAAGCTACAGAACGAGTGAAAGAAAATAATGTCAATATTTGGAGAGATACATACACAGTACGAACGAAGAGACCCAGAGGTTCGAACATCCAGTACCTCACAAGTTAACATCAGGTCTGTACTAGTGGCGGCTCCTTTCTTTCCTCCGTCTATACGCTCTGGTAACTATACCATATATCTACATACCTTGCCTTTGATATTTCACTTTATCTCTTCCTTCCCCCCCCCCCACCCTCCATATGCATCATAGTTATTGCCGTACCTCCATCGACCACTCACCTATACTATTCCTTACATATCCACACATCACCTGTCTATACCCCACCTGTCGAGTAAGTTTCCACTTGTCTCTCTCCCCACCTTTTCCAAGCCACTGTTTATTTGAGTATAATTCTCAACTGCATATTATAGACGTGAAGACAGACTGCCAATTTATATGTTCTCTCTCTCTCTCTAAATATATATATATATATATATATATATATATATATATATATATATATATATATATATATATATATATATATATCCAGTCAAACATAGCACAACCGCCCGGAGGATCCCTGTCCAATTTCATCAGCACAGTCAAGATGTGAGGAAAACTACTGCAAACCGCAACTTAACGCCCTTTTTCAGAACACACAAGAAAGTAGACTAACTCATTGTGGACATTCAACAACTACATCTGTACACATACACACACAATAAACGAAGGTAAGTAGATGACAAACTAAAATGGGATAGCTGGAAAATGTAGTTGGTAGTTTCTAAAGGTGTCATTAGGTGGCAGCAGCATTCAGCTTTTGTGGTTTCTGTAGGTAGCAGACGCTAGGTGGCAGCAGCATTCAGCTTTTGTGGTTACTGTAGGGAGCAGACGCTAGGTGGCAGCATCATTCAGCTTTTGTGGTTACTGTAGGGAGCAGACGCTAGGTGGCAGCAGCATTCAGCTTTTGTGGTTACTGTAGGTATCAGACGCTAGGTGCCAGCAGCAGCATTCAGCTTTTGTGGTTACTGTAGGTAGCAGACGCTAGGTGGCAGCAGCATTCAGCTTTTGTGGTTACTGTAGGTAGCAGACGCTAGGTGGCAGCATCATTCAGCTTTTGTGGTTACTGTAGGTAGCAGACGCTAGGTGTCGCATGCAGGTGCATAGCTGAGATACAAAATGGCGCTCATGTTCACAGATTGTACAATCAAAGAACAGCGTACTATTGTATGTTTTTTTTGTGTTTGCTAAAGGACTTTCTGCAAATGATATAAGAAAATACTTCCTGTTTACGACAAAAAGTGTTTGTCGGGTAAAGCGGTGCATAAATGGGTTGATACAATTTCTAAGGACGCTTAAAAATTGCTGATGAGGCAAGTGCTGGCCGTACTATTCAGATTGCATTAGAAGTATCTGTGCGCTCGATGGAGAAGTTGTTTGGAGTTGACAGACAAGTAATGATAGCCAGTTTAGTAAATGCAAAATGACGTTTAGTCTACATCATAATGCATGTTCCCAACTTGCAGGGAGGCATTTCGTGAATGACGAAGAGGTTGAACGTGACGTGAAAGTGTGGTTGAGAAAGCAGACCACAGAGTTTGATGCTACGTGACGTGAAAGTGTGGATGAGACAGCAGACCACAGAGTTTCATGCTACGTGACGTGAAAGTGTGGTTGAGACAGCAGACCACAGAGTTTCATGCTACGTGACGTGAAAGTGTGGTTGAGACAGCAGACCACAGAGTTTCATGCTACGTGACGTGAAAGTGTGGTTGAGACAGCAGACCACAGAGTTTGATGCTACGTGACGTGAAAGTGTGGTTGAGACAGCAGACCACAGAGAGTTTGATGCTACGTGACGTGAAAGTGTGGTTGAGACAGCAGACCACAGAGAGTTTGATGCTAGGTGTTTTGATACTCCGATAAAGAGATTTGTAAAATATTTCAAAATTATGTGGGCAATACGGATTATGTTGAGAAATAAGGCACAATCTTAGTGCTATAATAAATGGTTTTCAGTGTGTAGAGGGTGTTATTTGTAGTTCTTTCTGTCAAATACAACAGGCTATTGCAAACATAGCAGAGTTTTAGAACGTGTTGGTGCTATGAGTTGGAGAATCTTCTACCCAAGAAGGGAAAGAGTGCACAGTTAGTCGCCTCTTACGACATGCTTTTAGTGTGTCAGAGGTGTTATTCTTCTCTCTCTCTCTCTCTCTCTCTCTCTCTCTCTCTCACACACACACACACACAACTCTTATGTAGGCAGCTCATCCTAAAAAGTAAATAAAGATCGGGGAATTTGTAGATGTGAAGAATGAATAATACTTCCCTGTACAGACGCTTAGTAGTGTGATCGCGAGGTTTTTATTTCACGGTAATAGAGAGAACAAATTAAGCAGTCTTCAATCGATCCAAACCGTTCAGCTCCATGTGGAGCTCTATGGATTGATTTTAAAATCGTTCATAGATCTTTTGCAAATGGCCTTGTATCTTAATTTAGGCCTTCCTTGTGATCTGGTACCCGATATGAGTTCACCCAGGAGTAACTGTTTCAGAATACGGGTATTTGACATTCGTTTCACGTGACCCAACTATCTCAGTCTCTTGTTGCTCAGAGTCGAGAAGAGGGAATGTATCTTGGTGCGTTTCAGTATTTCCGAGTTGGTCACCTTGTCCTGCCACTTTATGTTCATTATACTGTGAAGACATCGCACATGAAAACTGTTTAACTTCTTCTCGTGTCTTGAAAGTGTTGTCTATGTTTCCGCTCCGTATAACAGTGTACCAAGCGCGCATGCTTGATATATCATCTTCTTTGTATTTAGCTTCAGCTTTCTGTAATTCCATGTCCTTTCTTTCAGCCTGCTGAAAGTTGTTGCTGCTTGCACTATGCGTATTGATCTCTTTATCGAGTGATAGTGTTGCTGTTACTGTGGAGTCCACATATTTGAACACTTGAACTTCATCGAGCGGATCTTCATTAATTGTTTTTACTGGTGCTGTTCCAACTTGTTTTAGGACAACCGTTATTCTTACGTTTATAGTGAGTGAAAATATGTTGCAGACATCAGACGTTTCACGATCAATCCAACTACATGGGAGGAGCTGTAGAGGATAGAGCTACATGGAGAGCGAACTTGAGAACGGGAATCGAGGCATCAGAGCTAGTGGAAGACAAGCGACGTAAAAGAAAGGAGCCTACACCGAACCAATCGAACTTTTTCTGTTCACACTGGCTGTCGTCCCTGTTATTCGAGAATCGGCAAAATCAGCCACGAAAGTCGATGTCCCCCCAGTACACATGCTACCACTGCCATCTCTACAACAGACTAGCTTACTGACCGTCTGTCAAGACGAAAAAGGCCATACCATAACATCCTCTATGTACACATGTCTGACAATTCGAGTACTTCAGCTATGGCTATTTTCCTATTTCTCTCGTTTCCTATATGTGTTGTTTTCAGCCCACGAACTTTCCGTTGTTGCACGAATTTTCAGACACTTGATTTCCAGGAATGTAGGCTTAACTCAGTCGCGGTTCTTCTACATCGGATGTAGAGTTTTCTATCATCGAAAGGGGTAGGAAGGGGGTGGCAGATGTCTTATTTTATTTATCGTGTGGCAGTTTCTACAGGATGTGGAGGCCAAACTCATGTATGTTATAGGTGAAGGGTATTCTGCTGGTTGGTGGACGATTTTCTGTAAGTGTAAAATATAGCCCTAAATTGGGAATAGGCAGATGGTCTTCTGATGGGACGTGGATGATCATCTATTGGGGATAAGTAGATGGTCTTCTAATGGTACGTGGAAGATCCTCTGTTGGGGATAGGTAGATGGTCTTCTGATGGTACGTGAATGATCCTCTATTCTAAATAGGTAGATGGTCTTCTGATGGTACGTGGATGATCCTCTATTCTAAATAGGTAGATGGTCTTCTGATGGTACGAGGATGATCCTCTATTCTAAATAGGTAGATGGTCTTCTGATGGTACGTGGATGATCCTCTATTCTGTGGATAGGTAGATAGTCTTCTAATAGTACGTGGATTATCATCTATTCTAAATAGGTAGATGGTCTTCTTGTGTTACGTGGATGATACTCTTTTCTAGATAAGTAGATGGTCTTTTGATTGCACATGACTGGTCTCTATTGGAATTATTGGTGTATTGCCAGTCCTATTGTGGAAAAGTTAATGAATGTCTTCTTGTTAGATGGTTAATGGATGGTCTTCTTGTGAGATGGTTAACTCATGGTTTTCTTGTGAGATAGTTAATGCATGGTTTTTTTTTGGTGAGATTATTAATTCATGGTTTTCTTGTGAGATGGTTAATGGATGGTTTTCTAGTGACATTTTAAATTTATGGTCTTCTTGTGAGATGGTTAATGAATGGTTTTCTAGTGAAATTGTTAATTTATGGTCTTCTTGTGAGATGGTTAATGGATGGTTTTCTAGTGACATTTTTAATTGATGGTCTTCTTGTGAGATGGTTAATGCGTCATTTTCTTGTGAGATAGTTAATGCATGCTCTTCTTTTGGAACGGTTTATTGATGTCTTCTAGTGATAAGTGGAAGCGTTAGAAAATTGAAGTTTTTAAAATAATTATTTTAATCAGTTCTGAAACTAATTGGTATTTTGAAATCCAGATGTTGTAGAGTCTTCAACTGAAAGAGATCTCTCTGTGAGACACTCAAGTAGTTACATAAATGTTGGACAGCTCAAAAATAAATGAGGAAATTTCACAAGAAGACATTATTTCAATATCAGCAATAAAAATGAAAAATAATTGGCGTAACATTCTTAGACGCTCGTGTGTTACCGGATGAGTACGGGGAGCAAGAAATAGTAACACTGTAACCTGCCCCGCATGTCGAAAGAACCAACAGAGCACTCACCATCCACCTACCAGCAGAATTGCTCTATCCCTACAACAGAGGGCACACCATCCACCCAAATTCCTCTATCACCCTAACAGGACTCATCATCCACCTACCAGCAGAATTGCTCTATCACTACAACAGAGGGCACACCATCGACCCAAATTCCTCTATCACCCTAATAGAACCCATCATCCACCTACCAGCAGAATTGCTCTATCACTACAACAGAGGGCACACCACCCACCCAAATTCCTCTATCACCCTAACAGGACCCACCATCCACCTACCAGCAGAATTGCTCTATCACTACAACAGAGGGCACACCACCCACCCAAATTCCTCTATCACCCTAACAGGACCCACCATCCACCTACGAGCAGAATCTCTATACCATCCCAACAGAGGAGGCACCATCCACGTTACCAGCAGAATCCCTCTACAACACCAATAGAGGAGCCAACGTCCACCTAACACCCCAACAGAGGACCCACCATCCACCTACCAGCAGAATTGCTCTATCACTACAACAGAGGGCACACCACCCACCCAAATTCCTCTATCACCCTAACAGGACCCACCATCCACCTACGAGCAGAATCTCTCTACCATCCCAACAGAGGAGGCACCATCCACGTTACCAGCAGAATCCCTCTACAACACCAATAGAGGAGCCAACGTCCACCTAACACCCCAACAGAGGACCCACCATCCAACTCCAGCTGTCACCCCAAAGAGGACCGAACATGCATCTACCAGTAGAAGGACGACCTTTCACCTCCTCCTCTTCTCCCAACCCCCTCCCCTTTCCACGGTTAGCGAACCATCGGCAATCCAAATTATAAATATGCATCTCAACTTGACACGAGCATCCCGCTAACACCCCCCCCCCTCCCCCAATCCTTCGTCATTCACCTTTATGTCTAAGATGTGTACTTCAATGAATGACAGCTTTAATTTAACAAAAACGGTCTATGGTGATGTGCTCAAAGAAGCCGGAGTGCAAACAGCACTCATTGACTGAAGTCTGAAACATTTCATATTTTGTTGGGTATTGTAAGGGAAGTTGAAAGTTAAAACACATTGCGGCACCAGGTACAACTAATGGGAATGTGGACATAGATAAATTGTCATCTCCACATCGAAGGTCAGCTGCAACTGATCTTTAATTCAAAACAAACCAATCCTGTACTGCATAACACAAGAATAATACGTACGTCCGAGTCTGCGTGTGCAGGATTTACGTAAGTCGGGGTCTGTCTATATTACTAAAATATTATAAACAAGTAATGTTTGTACAGAATTAAGATCAGTACATCCCTGGCAGATACACAGGTGTGCACTCTCAATAAATGGCGAATGGTATCAATAATGTAGTACGCTACGTCTCCGTCCTATAAGGTGCATCTTCCCTGTCTGGATAACTGCAGATCTTTTTTTTACAACATGGATTGCTGAACATTTTACTTCCGTCACATAAGCAAAAGAGAAAAATGTTTTTAAGATAAACAAGCAATGTGACATTCATCTTACATTCATGTCGTTTCTGTAGGTCCGGCGTTGTTGCGCAATCAATCAACAGTTAGTGCAAGCATGTCTTGTATCTTTTATATGCACTGACACGTGACAACCGATCGTGATTCGATGTACGGTGATTTTTCGATCTAGGATTGGACCAGCACAGTGCATGCCGTTAAAGTAAACTTCACCTGCGCGCGCAAACACACACACAAATACACACACAAATATATATATATATAAATAATTATAATATCATATAGGTATCATGTGTTACTACAACTAAGAAGGTATAGAGTATGCAGAAGCGGACTATCAAAACAATATAGAATGAAACCCGCGGAAACGTTCTGGAAAAACGAGAACACCAGTACAAAGCTAGGATAATGACATAAATTATGGCAGAGATACAAGAAAGACAAACGGATATGGCATATTTGAACAGTAGCTGAATCACAAATACTAGAACTAAGTCTCGGTAAATATACAATGAAGCTGACAAAAAGTAAGAAAGAGCATAGGAAGAGATACCAAAGAATACAAATAAATTGATGAGTTGGCAAGAGACAGAAAAAGCTGCAGCAAAATCAAATATGAAAATCTATAATGTCTTCTATTGTTTACCTCGACGCAAACCGTAACCAATATCTGACATAGTTTTCTCTGTCAACATTATCCTCCCGAATATAGTGTTGTCCTACTTTTACCTGTTTGTGGTCTATGTTTTCTTCCAGTGTTTTTTCAGCAATGTGTTACAGCTTTTTATATGCCCAAACTATTTCAAATGTCTGGCTATTGTTTTTAGAAAAATTGCAGACTAAAGGAGCTGGATATAGCATACAATTGGTTCGTAAACAGCCTTAAGTCTAGGAAATTTAAAAACGAGTACTTTGGCCATATCAGACATCACAACGATTGGGTGTCGCATCTGGAAAAGGAAGCAGAGACATGACGAAAGAGAGGATGTATGCAGGACATCAAAGATGTTCTGGACGATAGTAACGATACGGGAGAACTGGCAGAAGATTGAGAGTATCCCAGAGCGACTGTGAGACCGGCGCTCTGAAGAGGGAATGATGCATAATGAGGTGACTGTTTACATCATAATCATCTTTTGACCTCAAACACTTGCTTATCTGTTATCGACTCTTTTCACAACATTTGGTTGATCAGCCATGAGACTGCTTATAAGGTTGTCTGTCTCTCCACTTGACCATATCCTCTGGTTGATCAGCCATGAGACTGGTTGTAAGGTTGTCTCTGAGTATGTCTCTCCACTTGACCATATTCTCTGGTTGATCAGTCATGAGACTGGTTGTAAGGTTGTCTCTGAGTATGTCTCTCCACTTGACCATATTCTCTGGTTGATCAGCCATGAGACTGGTTGTAAGGTTGTCTCTGAGTATGTCTCTCCACTTGACCATATTTTCTGGTTGATCAGTCATGAGACTGGTTGTAAGGTTGTCTATGTCTCTCCATTTTACCCTAATCTGTAGCTCTCTTCATTTGAGCACAGGTTCGTATTTCAATGTTCCTACATGCCTGTGATTTAAATTGAATCTTGGACGCCCGGGTTCTCTCTTCCCTTGAATCTTGACCTCTAGTATCGGGTGTGGAGTAGACTTTCGTGTCTCGTACTGTGACCCAGTCAACTCAACCGACGTTTCCACAATGTATGCCCTATTCTTCAATTGCATATATCCTCATTTCAAATACCTCAGTTCTGTCTCCTGTGTGTTCATTGTTCATGATTCTACAACACACAATAATGCCCAACTTACGTGACACCAAATTAATGGAGACGGCAAGAACGACCAGGAGACGTGACAGGTTCATATCGTGGCATCGAACAAGAAAATAATAGACAAGAACAAAATGGCACAACGACTTTATCAATCGTAATCACCTCAGCTTGTCAGCACATCAATTGAAAAAGATAACCGAGCTTTGAAAATATTGAGTTATATATAGATATATTCAGATCAATATTTAGTTCCTCGCTTGACACGTTCAGATAAGCTGTATATCAACATTAATGGCACACATATAAACATTGATTTAGCACAAACAAATATTCATTTCACACATACTAACATTCATTTCACACATATCAACATTGATTTCACACATACCAACATTGATTTACCACACACAAACATTCATTTCACACATACCAACATTCATTTCACACATATCAACATTGATTTCACACATACCAACATTGATTTAACACACACAAACATTGATTTCACACATACCAACATTCATTTCACACATACTAACATTGATTTAACACATACCAACATATAGATTTCACACATATCAGCTTTGATTTTCAAAAAAAAATATGCATTCCATCAGAAACCAAACATATATGTACGGGGTCACATACACACGTGTATGCTCATATACACTTACTTACATAGCATATGCAATATATATAGTTCTGCCATATACAACCGTCCAGGACGGACTTGGTTGAAGGCTGCATATATCAAAACCTACGTTTGCTGGAACATACCCTAGACAAGTGACAAACTCAAGAACCCTGCAAGTTACACTCTGAATAAACATTACTGTAATATGTATTGCTGTATCAGTACAGGACAGTTATGTCCACAATAAATAATAACAGCAATAATACAGTAATAGCTTTATTACAGTAATACAAAACATAATAATACTGTACTGCATAACACAATAATAATAATACGTAAGTCCGAATCTGCGTATGCAGGATTTAGTAAAGTCTGTATAAGTAACATATTGTAAACAAGTTATGTTTGCACATAATTGAGATCACTACATCCCTGGCAGATACACATGTGTGCACTGTCAACAAATGGCGAACGGTATAAATAATGTAGCACGCTACGTCTTCGTCCTATAAGGTACATCTTCCCTGTTCAATGCACGGAGGATGTCCAACTCTTGCAATTTCTTACTAAATCATCCAACAGACGGTCTTTGATTGATTTACTATGTCCTGCAATTCATAGCTAATGAATGCTCCGACTGTAAAATATTTCAAAGTCAGTATGGCATCAAATGTACTGATGATCAAGCAATAGTGGGAGGATCAGTAGAAACTTTATAAAGGCAGCTTGACAAAATTAAGAGCATCGCCAAAGTGTTTGTAGTGAAAATAAACACATTGAAGACTATGGTAATAGCCAAGAAACATAGACAAATCAATACAATCATCAATGGATTAATAATCGAGCAAGTACATACGTTTACATATTTAGGGCAAACTTCCACAGAAGATGCCGGCGATGAGATGCAAATTAAGAAAAGGAGTGCATCGCGAAAAGGGTTTAAGAAGAAAAACTGAAATTGCTGAATTTTATTATGTTATTGTTATTTTGCGTTCGCCTTATTTCTCTAATTTCCAAGGCAGTGTGTGTTGCACTGTGGTTTTTATTTTGCGCCTGTCGGCCTAGTGCATCCGACTTTAGCATGCATTTATGTAAGGGTCTGCTTACTCCTGCATTTTCGAAAGGTTTGCTTCCCCGGGGTACCAACCGATGCTGTGATGGGGATCGAACCCAGCACCTTCGAATTGTGAGCCGTGTGACTTAACCACTAGCCCACGCCGTCCCCACACTAATTTCAATAAATATCAAGAGAGAAAAGAATAATCACTACTCATATATGGTCAATTAACGTAGAAAGGAAAAGGTTCAACAGAAAGAAAATCCAACAACGACGGTTTGGACGAGGAATCGTCACAGTGACAGATATTGGAAACATACAAAAACGAAGATCGAGTTGGCTGGAACATGAAAGTCTTCTACCCCCACAGTGACAGATATTGGAAACATACAAAAACGAAGATCGAGTTGGCTGGAACATGAAAGTCTTCTACCCCCACAGTGACAGATATTGGAAACATACAAAAACGAAGATCGAGTTGGCTGGAACATGAAAGTCTTCTACCCCCACAGTGACAGATATTGGAAACATACAAAAACGAAGATCGAGTTGGCTGGAACATGAAAGTCTTCTACCCCCACAGTGACAGATATTAGAAATATACAAAAACGAAGATCGAGTTGGCTGGAACATGAAAGTCTTCTACCCCCACAGTGACAGATATTGGAAACATACAAAAACAAAGATCGAGTTGGCTGGAACATGAAAGTCTTCTACCCCCACAGTGACAGATATTGGAAACATACAAAAACGAAGATCGAGTTGGTTGGAACATGAAAGTCTTCTACCCCCACAGTGACAGATATTGGAAACATACAAAAACGAAGATCGAGTTGGCTGGAACATGAAAGTCTTCTACCCCCACAGTGACAGATATTGGAAACATACAAAAACAAAGATCGAGTTGGCTGGAACATGAAAGTCTTCTACCCCCACAGTGACAGATATTGGAAACATACAAAACCGAAGATCGAGTTGGCTGGAATATGAAAGTCTTCTACAGAGGATACCAGAGGACAAGTTTTTTTTGGGGGGGAAGGTTTGACCAAGAATCACCTTTACATCTCAGTCTTGCATAGTGATTAAAGTACGGAACTATGATAAAATGAAGAGAACTGCAGAGGACAAATGGAGAGACATGCTCAAACAATCTTACATTGATCTGTTGTGGGTATATGTCCAAGGAGAACCAGGCGGACACATGATGATGATCACTACAATATATAAGGAACCAACACCATTCAGTTCCATAACAAGCTATTCATTAACAAATTCTTACAAACTAGAAGCTCAAAAAACTAGAAATAAATCTCAGCGCCACGCTTGTGATAACTATTTGTCTTCTACAGATCAAACAAAAAAGTCTCGATAACTGCAGATCTTTATACAACCTGGTTTACTGAACATTTTATATTCGTCACATAAGCAATAGAGAAAATGTTTTTCAGATAAACAAGCAATGTGACATTCATCTTACATTCATGTCCTGCCGTTGCGCAATTAATCAAATGTTAGTGCAAGCATGTCTTGTATCATTTATTTACACTGACAAGTGACAACAGATCTTGATTCGATGTACGGTGATTTTTCGATCTACGTTTTGGACCAGTACAGTGCATGCCGTTATAGTGGACTTCGCTTGTGCGCACACACACACACAAATACACACACATATATAAATAGATACAATATCAAATAGGTACCATGTGATACTACAACTAAGAAGGTACAGACGATGCAGAAGTGAACTGACAACATATATCAAAACAATATAGAATGAAACTTGCGGAAACGTTCTGGGGAAAGGAGAACAGCAGTACAAAGCTGGGATAATATAGCAAGCCAGCTAACTGTCAACTAAGCTATACGCTACAGAAAATGGTAATCTTTAACAATGTACACATAGTGGAGTGGTAACTTTATTATCGGTCCCGTGAAAACATTGAATTGGAACAAACTCAATTGTACACACAGTGGAGTGGTAACTTTAATATCGGTCCTGGGAAAACATTGAACTGAAACATACTCAATTGTACACACAGTGGAGTGGTAACTTTATTATCGGTCCTGGGAAAACATTGAATTGGTACATACTCAATTGTACACATAGTGGAGTGGTAACTTTATCATCGGTCCTGGGAAACGTTGAATTAGAACATACTCAATTGTACACATAGTGGAGTGGTAACTTTATTATCGGTCATGGGAAAACATTGAATTGGAACATACTCAATTGTACACATAGTGGAGTGGTAACTTTATTATCGATCATGGGAAAACATTGAATTGGAACATACTCAATTGTACACATAGTGGAGTGGTAATTTTATTATCGATCCTGGGAAAACATTGAATTCGAACATACTCAATTGTACACACAGTGGAGTGGTAACTTTATTATCGGTCCTGGGAAAACATTGAATTGGTACATACTCAATTGTACACATAGTGGAGTGGTAACTTTATTATCGGTCCTGGGAAACGTTGAATTAGAACATACTCAATTGTACACATAGTGGAGTGGTAACTTTATTATCGGTCATGGGAAAACATTGAATTGGAACATACTCAATTGTACACATAGTGGAGTGGTAATTTTATTATCGATCCTGGGAAAACATTGAATTCGAACATACTCAATTGTACACATAGTGGAGTGGTAACTTTATTATCGGTCCTGGAAAAACATTGAATTGGAATATACTCAATTGTACACATAGTGGAGTGGTAACTTTATTTTCGATCCTGGGAAAACATTGAATTGGAACATACTCAATTGCACGAGGCACAAAACAGAAATTGTTGTTCGGGATTAACTGTAAAAGACCCCAATGTACAAAGTCACAATTTATATTATGTATGGTGGCCAGTTTCCTTCCTTGCTGCCTTTCCTTACCTAACCGAAAGTTAAATTGCCAATCACATATGATCCCTTTGCATTTAGATCAACTGGTGCGTGACGGTAGCGGAAGTTGAACCCAGTATTTTTGCCGTGAAAAGCAAGTGCTTTCCAACTACACCATTCAGATTATACTAGAGAGTTATAAGAGGACACAGACAAACGGATGAGAGCAGGACACAGTTTTGACAAAACAGATAACCATACACCAGATAGCTACACTGAAAATAATAGTTGAGCTGAGTTTGAAAATGGAATGGAAAATGGCTCATAGAACTGATTGGTTTGTACCTGGACGCCGACATACATGCTCAGTGCCTTTTATGGCTGCAAATTTAGACATCAGAGCATGACTTACGTGCAAGTAGCTCTCATGACTGTCTCGAAATTGGCAACTTCTTCTCCTTCTCCTTCTTCTTCTTCTTACGCTGTCAAACGTCAACCTGTATTTGCTCGAAGAAAGCAACGGTCATCCTGAAGTTGTCGACACTGCCATAGAGCTTGTCTAGTGTTGACACTGGTGATGGCCACATGTGCTTTTTCTGGTCCTCGTATGTCGGGCAGTTTTGCAGCAGATGTTCAGGGGTCATTTTCCAGGTACCACAAGTGCATTCGTCAGTGCCAACTATCTTCAGTTTATTGAATAGGTGGTACCTCGGTCTGTTGTGGCCTGTGCGGAGTCTGAAGACCACGACCTGCTCTCTTCTGTTCAACTGGTAATAGGCATCATTTTTTGTGTAGCCAGTATGTTCTGTTTCCCATTTGGTCATGTATCTGGCACTAATAAGCCTTTTGGACTCTTCGTAGGTCACACTAGAATATGGTTGTGGTAGTCTTGCACCTTCTTTTGCCAGTCTGTCTGCCTCCTGGTTGCCTTGGATGTTACAGTGGGATGGAACCCACTGTACCACTACTCTTTTTGGTGCAGACTGCTGGCATAGTTGACAGAGTACTGCTCTTAAATCATTAAATTCAGTGTTTTTCTGACTTTTTAGTGCTGTGACTACGGCCAGGGTATCTGTAAACAGGACTATCTGGCTTTCATTGCTTTCGCCTGTCAGCATTGCTTCTACTGCAGCCCTCAGTGCCTCTGCCTCCGCTCTGAAATTGCTTGAGAATTTTCCAGTTGCCACTGACAGTGTTATTTTTCTACCATTTGTTAGGCTAAGGAATATCCATGCCCCTCCGTTCTGTGTTGTATTTGTTACAGAACCGTCGGTGTATGAATGGGTCCAGTCCATGCTTGAAATTGGCAACTGACTTCGCCAGAAACCTTTCTACAGCTAGGTCTACTGGAACAAGCGGTCATACTATGAAAGTAACCCACGATATGTCCAGTCAGTCACACTGGGCACGATCGATTTGAAACTGTTCGGTTGGGAGCCAAGCTCACAAACCCCTAGACTACTGAATCCCGAGTGTGGGTGTTGATGTTGTCTTTTCTTGCTACTCTGGAATATAATATTGGGAGTCAAGAAGTAACGGTAATTGTTTGTTGTTCACAGAATATATTATATCAACATTATTTATTCTTAAATCAACAAAGCCCATTCAGTCAAGCCCTGAAAGTCGCACTGAATTATGGCACGAAATGATACATTAACAAAGCCCATTCAGTCAAGCCCTGAAAGTCGCACTGAATTATGGTATGAAATGATACATTAACAAAGTCCATTCAGTCAAGACCTGAAAGTCGCACTGAATTATGGCACGAAATGATACATCAACAAAGCCCATTCAGTCAAGACCTGAAAGTCGCACTGAATTATGGCACGAAATGATACATCAACAACTCCCATTCGGTCAAGCCCTGAAAGTCGCACTGAATTATGGCATGAAATGATACAGGACCCAGGGATAGAGTTTATGTAGGAGTCTGCCCCTGGACATTACTTTCCCTACTCATTTCGAAAGACAATAAATAGACTTCCAACTGGCGTATTACGATGAGGAAGATAATGAATAGACTTCCAACTGGCGTATTACGATGAGGAAAATAATGAATAGACTTCCAACTGGCGTATTACGATGAGGAAGATAATGAATAGATGGGGGTCTCTCAGACGACGATACACGTGACAGCGGTTTGATACAAGATCCAGGTCATCTGATGGTTTGTCTCAACCTTCCGGGCACGTGTGACGAGAGCGCCAAGCTTTAAGCGAATGACAAGCAATTCAAGTCGATGAACATAACGTGGTGCTTGGACACGGAAAGCTAAGATAATTATTTAAAGCTGAACAAAGTGTGGAGCTCAACTCACACCTTCATTATTCGATTTGTGGACTATGGAAAGGCATTTCATAGCTTAGACAGAGAATCATTCTGACAGTTGATCGAAAGATATTTGATAGCTTAGACAGAGAACCATTCTGACAGTTGATCGAAAGATATTTGATAGCTTAGACAGAGAATCATTCTGGCAGTTGATCGAAAGATATTTGATAGCTTAGACAGAGAATCATTCTGGCAGTTGATCGAAAGATATTTCATAGCTTAGACAGAGAATCATTCTGGCAGTTGATCGAAAGATATTTGATAGCTTAGACAGAGAATCATTATGGCAGTTGATCGAAAGATATTTGATAGCTTAGACAGAGAATCATTCTGGAAGATGATCAGGCATTATGGAATGCCCCTGAAGTTCACTAACATAATTTAGTAAATGTATAAAGATAAGAAAAGTCGAGTTCTACATTAATGTCACCTTTCTCAGCCCTGTTATAGAGATCGACTATCACCATTTCTTTTTCTGCTAGCTATTTCCTGGATTATTAAGATAGCAACATCAACTAACAAACATTGAATTAAAAGAACTGACAAAACAGCTTGATGATTAAGGAACTGCCGGTGACTCGGCTTTTCTGTATCATAATCGTAATCATATGTGAAATAAAATAACTATACTAGATGATAGGACAAAGAAATTGGGACTGAAAATACGCAGAGAAATTAAAACATTCATTTTGAAAACATATGCAATTAACGACAATCAAAATATGTTGGGGGATCAATCAAGATGCTGAGCAGCGCATGAGCTGCAGTGGTCAGCGACTCATAGCTGACTGCTAGCGTCAGGGCCAGCGAACCAGAGCTGCTAATACCCTTCTACACCCCCACGCGGTGATCCTGGATAACAGGCTGCAGCAGGGCAGACTGGCTACGGAGAAGGGATCGAAGAGGGAATGCTAACCCGGTACTCAAAAAATGGTTGCTGAAGTCGGATGTATTGGACCGAAAGGTGCAAATATCACAGTCAAACTGTAAACTACGACACAACGCATTCCGTTCTCTGGACTACATTCTGCGTCTTAAGCCCTTTCATGGTTTGGTAGCGGGAGATTGAGAACGAACGAAGAAGAAGAAGGAGAAAATGTGTTGGTAGATGTACTCCAACAAGATGGGAAATCATTCACATATCTTGTTAACAATATAGACAAAGAAGAAGATACAGATACAGATCTTTTAATATAATACAAAAGACGGGAAGGACTTTAATTGCATTTGGGATTTAAGGAAATAAAAAGAAATTAAATCCAACAGTAAATTAAAAACATGCAACTCCATTGTGAATTCCACGTTAATTTATGACTCTGAAATATGAAAACAACAAAAATAACAACCACAAGGATACAGACTTTCACAAATTGGTGGCTGCAGAGAACAGACGGATCGAAATGGTATGATAAGATCACTAATGGGGAACTGTTTATGCAAAACCAGATAGGTATCAGTGGAACATGAAGTGGGGAGAGAAGGCGCTGACGTTGGATAGGACAGACCTTAAGGAAACCGGATGAAAGCATCACAAGTCTTTGTTCTGGAATCTCTTGCTGGGAGACGAGGCAGATCAAAACAGACTTGAAGAAAAGAGTACGAGGCAAACGGGGAAGACCTGAGGTATATTTCTCGAAACCTGTACCCAACTAAAAGGCTGCTATTGGTTTATTGCATGTATTGTATATATGATCAGGGATGCGTTACTGTGACCCCAAAGCAACGTAAAGAATAGTAACATAGTAACTTTACAGCCATGTCGTACGAAGGATCGGGCACAGGGCTGGCTACTCCATTCTGTATGAACTACCAGAAGTAAAACAATAACCTTATTGTTACTAATCCAGCAGCATCCAGACTCTTGCTCTTCGGTCCAATGAATGCAATGGTATCTGCGCGTGTTTTTGTTTAGTGCCATATAAAGTGTTCCATTTGTCTGGCCGCGAAGGAAGAATCATTTTCCTAAATTCGTTGAGAGCAGCGCATTCAAAAATATTATCATCAACGGTTTTGTATGGGTGCGTACACATCTGGTACTCTCGAGTGTGTTGTGTATGGATTTAGTTCAGGCACTTGTTAAGTGGGACGTGCTGGGTTATCAGTCAAAAAATGATGCTCCGATTCTGCCTTGTGAGATGATGATTAATATTGGCATTTGTATTAGGGCTTGCCAGAATGGCATATTCTGTTAGTACAAAATATTAAGGTTACATGTTAACTCCCCCCTTGTACAGGACAGGCATACATAACAAGATAAGACAATCTCTACACCCCAATGTAGAAGAGCAGTGGCTGAGTCAAGTCGTTAACGACGTATACTCTATGATACTTCACATACAAAACGTACATGCAGAATATTGTATAGTACACTCACGGGTACACTGTATCATGTAGACTAGATCTATATACTTACAATTGATACTTTTGGATAGGTCAAATTAGATATATTTATCCATTTATGATTTACCAAACAATATTTTGGGGTGTCTATTAGTATTAGTGCATCGTATTATTTTCTATTGTTCAATGTATTCTATACATTTATATTATATATGTTCCATGTCCATAATTATACCGTCCTTGAGATTGTGTCCGTATAACTTAATTTTCATTTGCATTAATCTACCCTACCCCCCACCCCCCCACCCCACCCCCCACCCCAATACCGTACATGGCATACTGTTATTAGTATTACTAGGATCTTGCTTGCCGTTTGCATATTTTATCAATGTTGAAGAACAGGCATGTAGTATTCGATGAACGTAACAATAATATGTAAGAGGACTGGTAGAAGAATACACCTTACCTGGTCGTGTGCCTAATCTGGAGGCCTAGTTGCCTTGACGCATCCACAGTAAAAGGTATCGTACACACCTCTTGACACATCCACTTGCCAGCCGGCTACAATTTGTGGACTGTATGGTTGTTCTACAACGTAAGTCAGCCCCCGATTCACAAACTAACCACGTATTGTTTATATCCGTCGCATGCTATCAGAAAATGCACCAACGACTAAGCACAGTATTAAAATCAACCTTCTCCCTACACAGGAATGTACAGAGGAATGGCTAAACACGAGTTGAAGCGTCGCCACACAGCGACAGACACAGATCTACACACAGACACGCAGTGGCGGTACGGTCCTTAACTGCGGGCTAGACTGGCAACCACTGGGCCACAGAGAAAAGCTCACCGATCAAACTGACAGTGTCAGTCAGATCTAGGCTGGTGTGTGGCCGTGATTGGAGAGGCTAAATCAGGACAAATATGGGCTCGATCGTTCATTCATGTTTATCCTTCTAAAATGTACTGGAAGGACAGTACGCGGGGTAACCTGGGGTCTTTGCAACAGATAGTAGCTCTGTGTGTAAAGCTAAAAACCGGCCCCCAGCGGCATAGCTAAGGGACGACAGATTGTCCTGATAAACTCTATGAATACTTCCATCGCTTTTACTTATTTATCTTGGCCATACGACTGTTTGTGATTATATGTTCAATCGCTGTCTACCTGTCGTTCTTTCATTACTTACACTCCTGTTTAGTTTTATTGTGGCTTTTATTCAACGTCTTCTCCACCGTATTCTTCTGTCTCTTTTCTCTCGTTTTTCTGCTTGCTCTTTGCACATTCTTGTATATCGCAGATTCGTCAATTTCTTCTGCCTCTTATTCATTCAAACTCTATATCATTTCATTTTTATTTTCTGCATCACTGCCTTTTCTTTCCATCACCTATTACAGTTTACCTATTCTCCTTTTCTGCTCCTCGTCTTTGAAAAAAAAGTGAAGAATTACATAAAGTAAAGCTAACAATGTGAAGTACAACGATAAAATTTGTTCCTGATGTAACCAAAGCGACTGCGTGTGTGGTCAAAAAATCTGCACTTTCACACAAGGAGAGATAAACATTTGTACAAATCTGTTCTGATGATGTGTAATTAAATAGACCAAACATCCTACTGGCAGAGGAGACCGTGGACTTAGACTGTAAACCCACCAAGTAAAATGAAAATCAAAAAAGCCATTTTGAAAATCAAGCAAGGAAAACTAACAGGCCTAGACAAAATAGCATCAAAAGCTATAGTGGGAGATATAGATACGGTCCCATTGATGTTACAAGCATTTCGCAAGATTTGGGGAGGAGAAAGGGTACCAACAGAATGGAAAGAAAGACTTCTGATAAAGCTGTACAAGACGGGAAACCTGTAAGAGTGCAACAATTATAATAGAATAACGCTGCTGTCGGTGTGTTGAATCATCTTGGACAGACTAAAAGAGAAAGTAGACGAACAGTTCCGAGAGGAACATGCCGGGTTGTAATAGGTTAGATCATCAAGTTACTATTCGTATCATAGTAGAACAAAGTATTAAATTGACAATATCCCTATATGCACAATTAGGAGTCTACGAAGAGGTATTTGAAAGTGCTGATCGAAACAATCCTTCGCTACTGCCAAGACAATGGATTACCAGATAATTAATATATCACCCTCATTCAGAGTATGTGCAAAGATACAGTTAGTAAAACGGTACATGAAGGAGTGCTGACTGAAAGCTTCGATTTGCAAACAGGTGTGAGACAGGGATGCCTTCTCTAGCCATTTGCTCTTGTTGGATATAAATTTAATAACTTAACTTAACGTCTTTATACTGGTTTAGAAGATTCTGCAGAGTCTGTGCACAACCAGTTTCATTTACATTGCCTTGCTCTAAAAACTGTGCGCATCCAATCTATTCTTAAATGCATTAATTGTCCCTACTCCACTACGTCCTGCGGCGATGCATTCCAAGCATTAACCACTCTCTGACTAACAAAATATTTCCTTACATCTAATCTGGACCTTTCTTTAGTTAATTTGTAGCTGTGCCCTCTTGTTCTTGTTGGTGGTTGTACTTTGAAAAATAAAAACTTGTTATAGTCTAATTTATCCGTTCCTTTGATTATCTTATAAACCTGTATTGTTAACTCGAATTCTTCTCTTTTCTAGACACTGTAGGCCGGTTTTTCGGAGTCTTTTCTTATAACTGTGATTCAAAAACCCCACTATAAGCTTTGTTGCTCTTTTTTGGATCCTTTCTAGCATGTTTGTATCTCCCCTACGATATGGACTCCCCACCTGTAAACAGAACTCCAATCTAGGTCTAACTAATGCTTTATACAGTTTGACTCTCATACAGATGTTAAACGATGGAAAGAGAACTGATATTCAGTGGACAATATGGTCGCTCTTAGAGGACCATGGTTACGCAGGAGATCTGGTACTTTTGTCAAATGCAAGAAAAATGTGACGTGGTGAGTGAACAATCAGCCAAATTGGGACCAAATCCACCTTAAAACTAACGTTATTAACAAAGAACCTATCACACTGGATGGAGAACCCTTGGAAGCGATGGATGCCGATACCTAATTCGACAGCACAATTGACACGAAAGTCTTTAAGCAGAAGTAAAGATCGAAATTGGAAAGACAAGAATGGCATTCCTGACACTAAACAACGTATGGAGATCCAGAGAAAGCAAGATTCACACCAAAGTTAGAAGATTCAACGCCAGTGTTAACTTGGTGCTGCTGTATAAAGCAGGGACACGGAGAATGACTAGCCCCATGCAACAAAGACCACAGTTCTTCGTTTACAAATGCCTACGAAAAATAATTGTTATAAATATGCAGGACATGGCGAGAAATAAGGACCTATAGGAAATGTGCTAAGAAAAGCCACTGGAACAACAAATCAAGAGAGGAAAACGGGACTGGATAAGATGTACGATAAGAAAAGCACCGTCCAACATAGCTAGCCAGGTTCTCACAAGGAATCCGCAGGAGAAGAGAAAGATAGGTAGACCTCCTAAAAATTCAGGAAGAATGTGAGAGGCAACTACGATTAAATGGAAACACCTGTAGTGAGGTTCAAAGAATTGCCATGGGTCACTTATGCTGGCGAGAAGTGGTCAATGACCTATGCACTGCGAGGAGCGATGTTCTTTGATCTCTCGCACTCGATCTGTCTCTTTCTCGTGTTTGCTCTTTCTCACTGTCACTCACTCTGTTTTAACAATAAATATGTTCGTACTACCGTGTAGTTTACTTTTTATTTCCTTATTAGTTTTCTGTCTCATCATCTACTTGGAACTTGCTGCTGTTTTTGTAACTGCTCACATATATCAATTATTATTCAGATAAGAGAAATATATTTATTCGTTACCAACTTTATCGTAAGATTGTTATATTTTTTGTTAATGTGTGTAGCCTTCAATCTTTGACCAAGGGCTTTTTGGTGATTTTGAAAGGCTTGTCCACGCAACATTGACCCGTACTTAATGATGTCAATCTTGGTATTTGAGAACTGCGTATGAGGTTGTGGGTGTGTGTGTGTATGTATGCATGTGTGTGTATGTGTATGTATGTGTGTGTGTATGTGTGTGTGTATGTGTGTGTGTATGTGTGTGTGTATGTATGTGTGTGTATATGTTTACAGAACTAATGTTCTTGAATCCATTAATCTCCTGATGTATCGCATGTAACATTCCAAGCATTCTGTAAATGTCCACTCAGGTGCAATGTTTGTTATACGCTATATTGATTGATTTTGTATGTAGTGTTATATTTTATGTGGATCCATATGGTATCTAGTGTTATATATTATGTGTATGGAGAGGAAGACTAACGTCTGGTCAGGCAAAATATACTGATCAGACATGTTAGGGTCAGGCAAAACATACTGGCCAAGACCCTCACCTCGGCTTCCTAGTAGCCCTCCCTGGAAAAGGATTGTTTTCATGCAAAATGGCTAACGAGGTGATGGATCGACGTGATCCCCGTAGTAGTGAGTGACACGTAGATGAAGCTAAGCATAGCACAACCACCTGGAGAATACCGGTCCACCTTCATCAGCACGCTCGGGATGTGAGGAAAGCTACTACAACCTGCAATTTAAAGTTCTTTCCAGGGCGCACACAAGAGTAACATACTCATATGTTGGGAAGTGTTATATGTTATGTGTATCAACATGGTATGTAGTGTTATATGTTATGTATATCAATATGGTATGTAGTGTTATATCTTATGTTTATTCAAGTAGTATGTAGTGATGTTATTTGTCCATCGTTTCCGAAGAGGAACATATTGTTATCGGTAAATCCTGGACTTGGTCTGTAGCGGTCTGATTAAACCAATCCGGACCCGAGAGTGTCTGTCACACTGAGGGCAGAGTAACTTTGTCTTATCGTCAGATGGAGACAAATCGTCTCTTGTCTCTCGCCATAGAATATTATCTTTGGAAGCCTCTCATCTCATACGCTTTCAACATGGCCAGTGCATCTAAGCTATGAATTGCATAGAGCTGAATGAATGCTTGTCATGCCAGCTGGCGAAAGAACTTCTGCATCTGTGTCAAGTTTCTTTGCATGTCGACTGTACATAGTCCAGGTTTCACAGGCGTTTAGAAGAGTTAGTAGAGTTATGTCGCATACATCTTCAATTTGGTTATAAGCTCAATGACTCTCCGGTGCCAAACTGAGGATCTTAGTTTCCCAAATGCTATACTTGCTTTGACAATTCTCTAGTTTACTTCATCATCAACGTGGACTGCTCTGAAAAGTGTGTTGTCAAGGTATACAAAGCGTCCAACCGACTTTAACATGGTTATTGATAGTGATATATGGCTCACTGTGCTCGGTGATTTGGGCTGCTTGGTGTAGCACTTCAGTCTTACTGCTAAAGATGGTGAGACCAAAGTTATCGCAGGCCGCCGCAAACAGGGCAACAGTAAATAGAATTTCAGTCTCTGAATTTGCGTTAAGACCGCAGTCATCAGCAAAGGAAAGTTCACATATGGTCTCAATGTTTTCATCTCTTGTTCTTGCCTGCAGTCTCCTCAGATTGAAGAACTCACCGTCTAGGCGATAGCGTACTTCGACTCCAGTACCACTGCCCTTAAATGCATCTGGCAACATGGCAGCAAACATCATGCCGACAAAGGTAGGGGCTAGGATCCATCCTTGCTTCACTCCATTTGTAATACTCAAGGGCTCAGAGTATTGGCAATGATCTTGAACTCCAGTCAACGTAACATCATGGAGTTGTCGAACCATTGTAATAAAGGCATTGGGACATCTACATTTGGCCATGATCTTCCATAGGCCGTCACGACTTACAGCAGCAAAAGCTTTTGTTGAATCCACAAATGTGGTGAGAAGGTGGGCATTTTTCTGTATCTTTTCCTATAATTTCCCAGCTGCAAAGATCATGTCAGGGGTGCCTCTTCCTTTTCTAAATCCACATTGACTCTCAAGAAGGTGCCCTTGTTTTAGGTAATACCAAAGTCTTCCTTGTATTTTTCTGCAACGCAAAGCAGAGATATCCCTCTATAGTTTTCACTGACTTGCCGATTTCCTTTTTTTCTAATAGAGATGAACAGTGGATGCTTCTATGAAGTCATGTGGGATACGCTGCTGATTCCATATTTCACAGAAGAATCTGGTCAGCTTCTCATTCAGTCTGGGTCCCCCAGCTTTGTAGATCTCGGCAGGAATTGAATCGGATCCCGGAGCCTTTCCGCTAGGGAGGAGATCGATGGCTTTATGCGTTTCCTTGACAGTAGGACAGTGGGCTAGGGTCTCATTAGCTTCTATTTGTGGCAGACGATTTATTGCCTCGCCGTTAACTGATGAGCGTCTGTTGAGAACGCCACTGAAGTGCTGACCTCAGCGTTCCAATATTTTTTTTTCTCTCTGTTAGCATTATGCTGCCATCTGCATTACGCAAAAATGAGGTGTCCGATGCATTTGGGTCATATACTTCTCGGAGTGTACTGTAACAATTTCTGAGATCATGTCTATATACAAACGCCTGTATCTTATCAGCTGTCTTGCATAGCCATGTAATGTTTTTTCATATGGTACGTTATGTTATACATAAACTTAATCCATATGGTATGTTGGTTTGTATGTTAGGTTTATAGTGTTATATTATGCACTTTATAAGGTAAACAATTTTTTTTAATGTATTATAGCACGCAATGTCGCCGGAGATGAAGTGTAACTGTACTTGGTCTCAAATGTTTCTGAGCTGGGTGACTAAATCCTGCCCTTGCCATCTTGCTAGTTCAGTTCAGTTCAGTCCCTTTATGCCGATCAGTGACGTAAGGATCAGAAGTCGTTGTTCTTAGGCAAGTGTGTTGCATCAGCTGTGGAAGGATTGCTCTTATGTTGTCTATCCATCTCCTACAATGTCTCCCTCGTGCCTTGTAGTCGGAGCTTCTTACGTTATAAGCGTACAGTGTGAGACGATCTAGCAGTAATCTCATGAGATGCCAGAACCATCGTATTATCTTTCTTGAAATGTATTCAATATAAAGACAGTTCCTGTCATATTTCGCATCTCCTCATCTTTATTACAACCCTCCTGACGACACCGATGACCAACCTTAGACATTTCATTTCGCAAGTTGTTATCTTCCCCTCTTAGGTCATGGATAAGTGGCAAGTCTGACAATGGTAGCACGGAGTTTGTATTAATAAACTGTTTATCAGTTACTGTTTGGTTGCCAAGCTGATGTTTGAGTGTTTAAGAAGTGGCGACAATTGATAAGTAAGTCACGGCTCTTTGACATGCTCGAGCTTCTATTTATCTATCAATCAAACCTTCAATCTTCTGAGAAAATACTTACCAGCTATTTTGACTTCCAGTCACTGAAGTTGAATATTGTATAGACTTATAAATAGGACTGGCGTTTTGTGGACCACCCAATGTATTGTCTTTGATGCTCAAATGTTTATGTTATATATTTCTCGGGTTGTGCCAAGCGCGTTTAAATGGTTATGCAGTGTGTTTTCATCTTCGTATTTCAGACTTTGGTCGGGATAAAAATATTGAGCAGTGCATGAGCTGCAGTAGTCAGCGACCCATAGCTGACTGCTATGGTCAGGGCCAGCAAACCAGAGCTGCCAAAGACCCTTCTACTCCTCCACGCAGTGATCTTGGATAACAGACTGCAACAGAGCAGACTGGCTAAGAAGAGGGGATCGAAGAAGAAAGGCTAATCCGGCACACAAAAATGCATGCTGAAGTCAGATGTGTCGGACCGAAATATACAAATATAGGAGCCAAGCTGTATACGACTCGGCGCATTCTGTTCTGCGGACAGCGTCCTGCTACTTGCAAAGCCTTTTTCAGGACTTGGTAGCGGGAGTTTGAGAACGTTCAGGACTTGATAGTGGGAGTTTGAGAACGTTCAGGACTTGGTAGCGGGAGTTTGAGAACGTTCAGGACTTGGTAGCGGGAGTTTGAGAACGTTCAGGACTTGGTAGTGGGAGTTTGAGAACGTTCAGGACTTGGTAGTAGGAGTTTGAGAACGTTCAGGACTTGGTAGCGGGAGTTTGAGAACGTACAGGACTTGGTAGCGGGAGTTTGAGAACGTACAGGACTTGGTAGCGGGAGTTTAAGAACGTTCAGGACTTGGCAGCGGGAGGTTAAGAACGTTCATGACTTGGTAGCGGTAGTTTGAGAACGTTCAGGACTTGGTAGCGGTAGTTTGAGAACGTTCAGGACTTGGTAGCGGGAGTTTGAGAACGTTCAGGACTTGGTAGCGGGAGTTTGAGAACGTTCAGGACTTGGTAGCGGGAGTTTGAGAACGTTCGGGACTTGGTAGCGGGAGTTTGAGAACGTTCGGGACTTGGTAGCGGGAGTTTGAGAACGTTCAGGACTTGGTAGCGGGAGTTTGAGAACGTTCAGGACTTGGTAGCGGGAGTTTGAGAACGAACAAATAAGAAGAAGACTTTTATCGTCGGCAAAAAGTAGTTCATATATTGAGTTAGAGGGGACGGCGTGGCCTAGTGGTAAAGTGGCATGGCTCACAATCTGAAGGTGCTGGGTTCGATTCCCATCACAGCACCGGCCGTTACCACGGGGAAGCAAACCCTTAGAAAATGCAGGAGGAAGCAGACCCTTACATAAAATGCGTGGTGAAGTCGGATGCACTGGGCCGACAGGCGCAAAAATAAAAACCACAGTGCAACGCACACCGCCTTGGGGAATAGTAAAATAAGGCGAACGCAAACAAACAAACAAAAATATATTGAGTTAAGATCCATTTCTGGTTTTGCAACTTGTCTGTTACAACAGCAGGATCAATCGACACTGCATTCACCGAAAAGCTTTGCACTGCATTGCAACCAAGAGGGCCTGGTATCCCCATCTTCAGTAGTCTCCAAGCGACGCAAAAAAAGTTACGGTAAAACCGGCAGGCAGAGAAAATTCGTCATTTGTGAAGAACTCGGGACGAGCAGTTTAGTAAACACACACACAACACCATCAAGTGGATTGTCTTATTGTGTAGCTTTTCCTCCTGTTGTGGGATATCATGGAAATGTCCAACTTCTTTGACCTACATTGTAGAATATGATGACTGTATCCAAGTTATTTGATCCATGTTCTGGGATATGATTTCTATGCCGATGTTGTTTTATCCATGTTATAATATGTGATTCAAATCTATCTATCTATCTATCTATCTATCTATCTATCTATCTATCTATCTATCTATCTATCTATCTATCTATCTATCTATCTATCTATCTATCTATCTATCTATCTATCTATCTATCTATCTATCTATCTATCTATCTATCTATCTATCTATCTATCTATCTATCTATCTATCTATCTATCTATCTATCTATCTATCTATCTATCTATCTATCTATCTATCTATATATCTATCTATCTATCTATCTATCTATCTATCTATCTATCTATTTATCTATCTATCTATCTATCTATCTATCTATCTATTTATCTATCTATCTATCTATCTATCTATTTATCTATCTATCTATCTATTTATAAATCTGTCTATCTATCTATCTATCTATTTATCTATCTATCTAATATATCTATCTATTTAGCTATATATCTTTATCTACCTATGTATCCATTCATCCACTTTTTCTTCTAGTGTTTCCTTGTGTCTCCCTCTTTTCCAAACACCCTTTGGTGTCCATTCGAGTGCTTGCAATGGTAGACGGTTGTTGTTCATTCTAAAGACATGTCCCATGTATGTCCATCGTTTTTTCCCGGATGATGGTCGGCACATATAGTTGGTTTGTCTCTGTTCTTATTGAGTCATTACTTATTAACTGGTCCCAGCGTATATTCAATAATTTTCTTAAACATTTATTTTCAAAGCTATTTTCCAGCGTTTTTGTTGTTTTCCAGCTTTCACATCCATATGTCAGGACTGATATTGCGATTGAGTTGGTTAGTCTGAACTTGGTGTGTTTGCTCAGTGTCGTTGATTTCCAGATGTTGGTGAGCTGATTTAATGTGCATGGAGCCAAAGCAATTCTAGTAGAAATTTCTTTCGTGGCATCTCCACCTTGTGTCATTTTGCTTCCCAGGGTATGTGTAATGATGGACATTTTGTAGAGATTTCTCCTGTAGCTTGAAATCAGCCGTTGAGTTTGTGGAGGCCGTGCTTTTTGTCTTTCAGGAGTTTGCTTGACGTCCTATCTGTTCTGATCATTGGCATAGTCTATCTATATTTTCTTGTGTTTTTTTCATTACTGGAACTAAATAGAGCTAGGTCGTCTGCAAAATCAAGATCTTCTAAGGTCGTGTTATCTGTCCATTCTAACCCTAAATACTTATCATGGGCACAGTATTTCATAATCCAATCTATAGCTATGCCAAATAGAAGAGATGATAAAATACATCCATGTTTTACTCATGTTTTTATGTTAAACCATTCAATGTTGCCTTCGGTTGTTCCAACACAGCATCGTGAATTATCTTGTAAGGACTTGATAACATTGATGTATTTTGAGGGTAAGCCATAGTTATTGCTTTGTCAACATTCTTTTATCAGAATTCTAGGATGCGATGACTCTCCAAGTAATTTTTGCCATTTTGAAGGATGTGATGTCTGTGACCAGGTAATTTTTACCATATTGTCGGATGCGATGTCTGTGTCCAGGTAATGTTTACCTGTTTGATTTGGTCTACTTTGATTGCCTAGGTTGCAGGTAATGCTATTAACAAAAAATAATAACACAACGTAGTACATGATTTTCTCATGATGAGACATGTATATTTTAGAAATTGTCTTTGATTGGATAGGACAAAACATGAGAAGGAATCCTGTAATTATGGCATATCAAATATAACAGCACACAAAAAGAAGAACTAAAATGGTCAATAATTATCACAGTATGCTTAAGGTCTCTTTAGTTAGACAGTCGTGTGCTCTGTACCGCAGGTGAAGGAATGACGTGTGCCATGTACCGCATGTGAAGGAATGACGCGTGCTCTGTACCGCATGTGAAGGAATGACGCGTGCTCTGTACCGCAGGTGAAGGAATGACGCGTGCTCTGTACCGCATGTGAAGGAATGTCGCGTGCTCTGTACCGCAGGTGAAGGAATGACGTGTGCCATGTACCGCATGTGAAGGAATGACGTGTGCTCTGTACCGCAGGTGAAGGAATGACGTGTGCCATGTACCGCATGTGAAGGAATGACGTGTGCTCTGTACCGCATATTTTTTTCCTTTGTTTTAAAAAAATATTGTTTTAAATATTTTTGCGTTCGTCTCATTTCTCTAATTCCCAAGACGGTGTGCGTTGCACTGTGGTTTTTATGTTGCGCCGTCGGCCCAGTGCATCCGACTTCAGCATGTATTTTTATGTAAGTGTATGTTTCCTCCTGCATTTTCTAAGGGTTTGCTTCCCCGGGGTTCGGCCTGTGCTGTGATGGGATCGAACCCAGCACCTTCGGGTTGTGAGCCGTACCACTTAATCACTAGTCCCCATGTAAAGGAAGATACACTGGCCCAACGACTGAACACTAGACTCTCAGCTGTACGGAGCTAAAGAAAAGCTTCAAATAACGGCAAGTTCATCACGGGAGCTAGTCTGACGGTGTAAACATCATTGATGTTGTTGCAAGAAGAGGAAAGCTTGTTTGTCTGTACAGACCTAGCTACAGACCTAGCTACAGACCTGGCTACAGACAACACATTTCTAAAATAATCTATAATAACACATATCTGCTTAGTATGTTCATTTTATACAATCATTTTATGGAGAATAGAAATTTCGGGGTCAGCTGAGACATGCTGATTAAGGTGGGAGTGAAGATTTACGTCAGGGTCGGGTGAGACATGCTGATCAAGGTGGGAGTGAAGATTTACGTCAGGGTCATGTGAACCATGGTGATCATGATTGGAACGACGTGCAACACCCGGCTCATGTGAAACATGCTCACCAAGGTGAAAGCGAAGTGTAACGTAACATCAGGGTCAGGGGAAAAATACTGATATACTGTTTCTTTTACATAGGTAAGTCGTCAGCCGTGACCATGTAAAACCTTCCTTAGTCTATCACTGTTTAACCTAACCCATCAATAATATATCTCTTTCCTTAAGTCGCATATGTGAACTCATCTATATAGAACGGGAAATTGCGAGGTACCGTGGTTTCCTGAACGCATCTGGCTCAGAAGCGACCTCTTGAGCACCTCTTCAATGGGAGAATGGGGTCATCCCTGACACAACCGCTGCGGAAACGATTCCGACTGAATCTCGTCTTCTGTCCGATCCAGCTCCTTACTCTGCATTGGAACCTTGATCTTCATCTGGACCACTAGGAAGAACTGTGTCCACCATTTATTCAATACACGGTGAGTGGCTTCCTGCAAGTCCTGCTTGTATTTGTTGGATTTTGCCCCTTAGTTAAACATATGTCTAGTGAGCTGTTTCCTTCTGTCCTACACACATTTGTTAAATTATTTTTCATCTTCCGTGTTCAAGCCTTTTTGTCATGCGAGATCTGTAGTCTAGTCTTTAGGACGAAGTCCACAGTTATCTCCAGGTCCGTGACGCGACACATCTTCTGCGTCAGCTTTGCTCGTCACTGACAAGATTTGACATCGCAGGTCTCTGCATGCTGGGCAGACCTGTAGGATGTGTACGAAGGGAGCGGGGGGGGGGGGGGGGGTCTGGATTTCGGTTACATATGGGTAATACCTTCAGTCGGTATAGGTTGCCCAATAATCTTCAGTGACCTTTTCTCGTAGGAAAGATCGTGGCTTGTTGGAGTCTGTGGAGCTGGTGGAATTGGTGGAGCTGGTGGAATTGGTGGAGCTGGTGAAATTGGGGGAGCTGGTGGAATTGATGGAGCTGGTGGAATTGGTGGAGCTGGTGGAATTTTTGAGCTGGTGGAATTGGTCAGTTTCACTGCTCACGTTCATATCTTTCTCCATTTTGAGTTGTACTGTTTGTGGATGCTACTCTTCGCTTTTCTATATGACATTGTATGGGCAAATTGTTACATCCTGCCATCTTCATTAGACGGGGCATCAGCTCTTTCATTCTTTGTGATTCCACAATGGGAGTTTAGCCATTGATGAGCAGCAGATGAGGTTATTTAGATTTTGCTGAGCTCGCATCTTATTTCCTGCTGTATTTGCTCATTTCTAGTGTGTTGTACCAATTTCAGTAGTAGTCTGCAATCTGCCAAGAATACATTCTGAGTTGGTAAGTATTCGTCGGATCTAGTGAACATTCCTCTCTTCTATAGGAGCGCCCTTAAACTTTGCCCTAAATTTATAAGAGATTTTTAAAGTAGGGAAAGCCTTTTGGGTCATTTTCCCATTGTTGTTTCTTACAAATTTGCCTCCTCCTCATCTGTTCTTTACTGCACCCTCTGTGGATCCACCTATGTGTGGCCCAGTTGTTGGGGCTGTTCAATCATCAACTGAGCCAAGGTTTTCAGGTGAGCAGCCTGGTGATGTTTCGTTCTCATTCATGTGATCTCCGTGGTAACGTAGATGTTTTCATGACTGTAATTTGGCTCTTCATAGTCAGTCAGTATTTCTATTTTTGTACAATGACCTGGGATAAGGTTTTCATGGCAGCGGTGAAAGAGGTTTAAGTTATGTAAAAAGTTGGTTCTCGTCAGCCTGTTTTTGGTCAAATTGTATTTTGGTTTGGCTTGTTTAGAGTGATTTAGCAAGGGTATCAGCTTCTCGCTGTGCACAATCACCTTCTCCTCGCGTCTGTTGTCGAGGGAACATATACTAGTCTGCTTCTCCATTGCCTGGATTAGGGTGGTCCTCATGCCCTCTGTGATTGGCCTGAGACTTGTATTTTTTACTTTTGTAAAACGTCCTCTGTTTGTTTTGGGCGCAATCGCCAAGACTGACACTACATATTCCAATACTGGCTTCAATGTTACCGTGTAGACATTCTTTAGGGTGTCTCTCTCTACCCTACCTCCTCAGCTTATGTCAGCCAGCTTTTTCGTGAACGAAATTTCCCTGGTTGCCTTTTACTCAATACCGTTTACATGTGGATTCATTGTGAGACGCTTGTCTAGTTTCTCTCCCAAAGTATATTGTGGCTATACTCATGCAGCTCGCGTTTCTGCTATTGTAGTTTAACCGTTTCATTTTGGTTTTATAGCGAGAAGCTGTTTGTTACTGTCTTTGAGGAGTTAATCTGTACCTCACCCCCTTTCTCAATCAGATGCCCAATTGCCAATTATATTCAGTGCTGTCTGCATTCTGTGTTGTGCACTAAGCAGATGTTCTGTGTTGTACAGTAAGCCTATGTTCTGTGTTGTGCAGTAAGCAGATGTTCTGTGTTGTTCAGTAAGCCTATGTTCTGTGTTGTGCAGTAAGCAGATGTTCTGTGTTGTTCAGTAAGCCTATGTTCTGTGTTGTGCAGTAAACAGATGTTATGTGTTGTGCACTAAGCAGATGTTCTGTGCTGTGCAGTAAGCAGATGTTCTGTGTTGTGTAGTAAGCAGATGCTCTGTGTTGTGTAGTAAGCCTATGTTCTGTGTTGTGTAGTAAGCAGATGCTCTGTGTTGTGTAGTAAGCCTATGTTCTGTGTTGTGCAGTAAGCAGATGTTCTGTGCTGTGCAGTAAGCAGATGTTCTGTGTTGTGTAGTAAGCAGATGTTCTGTGTTGTGCAGTAAGCAGATGTTCTGTGTTGTGCAGTAAGCAGATGTTCTGTGTTGTGCAGTAAGCAGATGTTCTGTGTTGTGCAGTAAGCAGATGTTCTGTGTTGTGTAGTAAGCCTATATTCTGTGTTGTGTAGTAAGCCTATGTTCTGTGTTGTGCAGTAAGCAGATGTGCTGTGTTGTGCAGTAAGCAGATGTTCTGTGTTGTGTAGTAAGCAGATGGTCTGTGTTGTGCACTAAGCAGATGTTCTGCAGTAAGCAGATGTTCTGTGTTGTGCAGTAAGCAGATGTTCTGTGTTGTGTAGTAAGCAGATGTTCTGTGTTGTGCAGTAAGCAGATGTTCTGTGTTGTGCAGTAAGCAGATGTTATGTGTTGTGTAGTAAGCAGATGTTCTGTGTTGTGCAGTAAGCAGATGTTCTGTGTTGTGTAGTAAGCAGATGTTCTGTGTTGTGTAGTAAGCAGATGTTCTGTGTTGTGCAGTAAGCAGATGTTTTGTGTTGTGTAGTAAGCAGATGTTCTGTGTTGTGTAGTAAGCAGATGTTCTGTGTTGTGCAGTAAGCAGATGTTCTGTGGTGTGCAGTAAGCAGATGTTCTGTGTTGTGCAGTAAGCAGATGTTCTGTGTTGTGTAGTAAGCAGATGTTCTGTGTTGTGCAGTAAGCCTATGTTCTGTGTTGTGCAGTAAGCAGATGTTCTGTGTTGTGCAGTAAGCAGATGTTCTGTGTTGTGTAGTAAGCAGATGTTCTGTGTTGTGCACTAAGCAGATGTTCTGTGTTGTGCAATAAGCAGATGTTCTGTGTTGTGCAGTAAGCAGATGTTCTGTGTTGTGTAGTAAGCAGATGTTCTGTGTTGTGTAGTAAGCAGATGTTCTGTGTTGTGCAGTAAGCAGATGTTCTATGTTGTGCAGTAAGCAGATGTTCTGTGTTGTGTAGTAAGCAGATGTTCTGTGTTGTGCAGTAAGCTTATGTTCTGTGTTGTGCAGTAAGCCTATGTTCTGTGTTGTGCAGTAAGCAGATGTTCTGTGTTGTGCAGTAAGCAGATGTTCTGTGTTGTGTAGTAAGCAGATATTCTGTGTTGTGCAGTAAGCCTGTGTTCTGTGTTGTGCAGTAAGCAGATGTTCTGTGTTGTGCAGTAAGCAGATGTTCTGTGTTGTGCAGTAAGCAGATGTTCTGTGTTGTGCAGTAAGCAGATGTTCTGTGTTGTGTAGTAAGCAGATATTCTGTGTTGTGCATTAAGCAGATGTTCTGCAGCAGACTGCAAAGTCATCAGCACGAAGAGCTCTGGAGATGTCCTTGGGAAGTGCCTCTGCAATATCGGCGATGAACAGTATGAAGAGAATCAGCGAGATGACACCTCCTGGAGTCACAACCCTTATTAGGAAACACATGTTTTCACATCAGATTAGTCTTTCATGTGTGCGCCACACAAAACACTATTATTGTAAATGTGAGTGTTGGTGCGTGCGTGCCGCTATATATCTCTTGTATCTCCCCCACCCCCCACTATCATAGAACATATATCGTAGACAACAGTGCAACGAATTGTAGGTATAATGCTAAGAATCATGATAGGAATAATGATAGGAATAATGCTAAGAATAATTATAAGAATAATTATAAGAATAATGATAAGAATAATGCTAAGAAAAATGATAAGAATAATGATAAGAATAATATTAATAAGCACTTTGTGGAAGTCGAAACTCTCTTTCAAGATAATGAACCCACTCAATGGCGATGAACATAAATGCAAATGTTTCATCAGAGATAGGACGATGAATTATCACAGATTGGTTATGTAAGGCACTCAATAAAATACATGCAGTTATATGATGATACAAAATAAAGATGAACAAAATACATTTGATACACGAGATATAAAATTAGATTCCTGTATCTTAAATGTCGATCTGTCGTGTGATACGAGTTAAGCAGAATTGATCAAATGAGTTCTTCCTCTTCTTCTTGTTCTTCTGCGTTCGTTCTCAATCTCCCGTTACCACGCCCTGACAGGGCTTTGCAAGTAGCAAGATGTAGTCCGGTTCTGGTTCATTTATGTTAACTGATTCACTCCGTAAAGCCGAGATATCGGTTAACAAACTTTCCTAAAATATCATAAAGCTGATACATTGATTTCAGTAATTGTCATACATAGACTGTACATACAATTGTTTTTTTTTTTTTTTTTGCTAAATGTTTGCCTCACTAGTTTCTACTGGCGGAGGCGCGCCATTTTCCACCCCAGACCGTAGTCAATTGGGCGATATCAGGACGCATAAACCAGTGCTTGGGTCCATGTGTGCATCTGTATGTACCTATGCTAGGTTTGTGCGCCCTCAGAAGCTAGCCCAACCAAAGTGCAATGGAAGGGCTTTACCACGAGGGCGCGTGTGAAAGTTGTGCAAGGGTGTGACTGTAGGACAGAGTCAAATGAAACAGAGTGAGGTAAGAAGATGGAGAAGAGTTGCCCCCAGGGTAGAAGACCCTGTACATACAACGTTCTCTATATCCTGTTTTCTAAACTTTATAAATGTACCTGTTTTAGCTAGTAGCAATTTGCAATTCAAGAACGTTTGGCTCTAGGAATAAAAATATATTGGAGGGGAAAGCGTCAATTCTCAAATATGAATTTTGTCATGATAAATGTATGATTTTCTATGTAAAATATACTTTATTTTAAGTTGCTAATCAGTTTGTGTAATAACAGAACAGAAAATATCAAATATATGTGTATGCATTAACAGATGATTCATACATTACTTGCTTACTTCCCCTGTTCCAGGCACTACGTCACACATCGTTCTTGCAGTATTCAGCCACATGGATTCCCCTGTCGTTGCCACCCAGCAGGTCGTCCATACTGCAAGTCTCCGGGAGGTTTGGGCAGATCATCATGTGGTCTTGGTCTTGTGTTGATCCACATTCGCACGGTTCATCCTTCCTGTTACTCCACTGTTAGGCTCCTCCTGCATCGTGATACGATAGTTCGACACCTATTTAGTGACTTCCATGTTGCGTAAGGCAGATGATGTCCAGGCGTTGCTTCCTCCCATAACACGATCCAGGATACCAGCGTCAGCTTTTCCATCTTTCTATGCAGCGTTTTTTCCAGGACTAGTCTGCAGGGGCTGGGTTGACTAAGAAACTTCGTCTTGACATTAGTCTTGTGGGTGGTACCTAATGTTCAAAAACGGGATGCCTTGTGTCGTTTACCTGTTTCTTTATTTCTTTCTGTCACTTGATAATTCTTCATGTCTTAGGTGGCACTACACTGATTATGGGGTAAGTTTTGTTCAGTTGGTGTAGGTTTTAGGCAACCCGTGACTATGTCTCATGCATTGTAGTATCCATACGTTTGTTATGTGCTGAGTTCTTTTAGACTGACGTGGCGAACTAAGCTACGATAAACAAACACAGAACGAGTGCTGATATGGTGAGTACATCTGGCTTTGCTCTCCATGCAGTGACACTCAGAGATTAATAACGGGACAATAATGTCAGATTATACGGATGAGGCAGGAGTTTACGGACAAGATATTGTTGAAGTAGATGGTGGGGGCATGATTAAAGGACACGAACATATGGAAAGATGGTCAAGTCGAGAATAAAGGAAAAAGAATGTTGAGATGAGGAAAAATCGACAAGAATGTTGTGAAAGATGGTTCAGACTGGAAGAAAGCTAGAGGTATGTTGTGAAAGATGGTTCAGACTGGAAGAAAGCTAGAGGTATGTTGTGAAAGATGGTTCAGACTGGAAGAAAGCTAGAGGTATGTTGTGAAAGATGGTTCAGACTGGAAGAAAGCTAGAGGTATGTTGTGAAAGATGGTTCAGACTGGAAGAAAGCTAGAGGTATGTTGTGAAAGATGGTTCAGACTGGAAGAAAGCTAGAGGTATGTTGTGAAAGATGGTTCAGACTGGAAGAAAGCTAGAGGTATGTTGTGAAAGATGGTTCAGACTGGAAGAAAGCTAGAGGTATGTTGTGAAAGATGGTTCAGACTGGAAGAAAGCTAGAGGTATGTTGTGAAAGATGGTTCAGACTGGAAGAAAGCTAGAGGTATGTTGTGAAAGATGGTTCAGACTGGAAGAAAGCTAGAGGTATGTTGTGAAAGATGAATGTGACGGGCATATAGGAACAGAAATAGAAGGACATGTGGTTGAGATGGAATAGATTGAGAAGAATGCAGGAAAGATGGTTGAAATGTGAGCAATGGAAAAAGAATGTAGAGAAAAATGACTGAGGCGGTAATAACGTCAGAATATTGTATGGAGAATTGATTGAGACAGGAACAAAGAGACTAGAAGGATGGACACGATGGTTAATACGGGATTCAGAGGACTTGCATATAGGGACAGACGGTTGAGGTGAGAATAAAGGGACAAGAACAATGGGACAGAGGAATGAAATTGGACTGAAGGGAAACACACATAAAAGAAAGGTTAGATGGGATGCATTACCACATGACCCCAGACCGTCAAACTGTATAAAGCTTTAGTTAGACCTAGATTGGAGTACTGTGTACAGGTGTGGAGTCCTTATCATAGAGGGGACATAAACATGCTAGAAAGAATACAAAAAAGAGCGACAAAGATGATAGTGGGATTCCAGAATTACAGTTATGAGGAACGACTCAGAAAAACCGGCCTACAGTGTCTCGAAGAGAGAAGAATTCGTGGTGACTTAATACAGGTTTATAAGATGATCAGAGGAATCGATAAATTAGACTATAACAAGTTTTTTAAAATACAGCCACCTACAATAACACGAGGGCATAGCTACAAGCTGATTAAAGAGAGGTCCAGGTTAGATATTAGGAAATATTTTTTTAGTCAGAGAGTGGTGTCTGCTTGGAATGCATTGCCAGGGGAGGTAGTGGAGGCAGGGACAGTTAATGCATTTAAGAATAAACTGGATGCGCATAGATTTTAGAGCAAGGTGATGTAAATGTAACTGGTTGTATACAGACTCTGCAGGGTCTTCTAAACCAGTATAAAGATGTTAAGTTAAGTTAAGTTAAGTTATGGATATGTTTGAAAAATATGAGACATGCGTTCAGGTTCTTGGCCCTTGCCATATGAATATGTCTGCAAATATGAACCATGTGTTACAGTAACTTGAATATTGTTACATGTATATGTTGACAAATACGAATCCTGTCTCACAGTACCTTGACTTTTGTGACATGTATATGTTGACAAATATGAATCATGTGTCACAGTACCTTGAATATTGTCACATGTATATGTTGACAAATACGAATCATGTGTTACAGTACCTTTAATATTGTGACATGTATATGTCGACAAATACGAATCATGTGTCACAGTAACTTGAATATTGTCACATGTAAATGTCGCCAAATACGAATCGTGTCTCACAGTTCGTTGAATATTGTCACATGTCTATACGTGAACAAATACGAGCCATGTGTCACCGTTCTTTGACCACTGCCAAATTCAGGAACCAACACTCCATTTATTTAGTCTGAAAAAGTGACTAATATGTGCTTTTGAATGAAGAATGTAAGTTACTCAAACTATACAACACTTTCCAGAGTTAATACATTTTTGTTTGACAAAATGTGACAAGAATAAACACAATTGAGGGATAATAACATCAGTGCTACAGCTAGTCGGCAACAAGAACAGTGAAGAGACGTTCTCAAAGTCGACCAGCACTAATTTGTGGACCCAGCTTGCCGAAGTCGCTTGATGTACTCTGCTCCCCATTCTCTAAGCAAGTTCTGTGAATATGGATCAGTATGGTTAGAACAAAATATCGAGGTTTGTAAATCTCTATGAACGAGTTAGTCACATGAGAGTGTTAAAAGAAGAATCTGTGACAATTGGCATTTCCCTCCGTTGATACATGACTTGCTGTTAGTTAAGACAAAGCTGCGAGAAATGGGACGGGCAACCAGCATCTTACAAAAAGATGTGACTTAGTACAATATAGTCTGTAACACTTCATCCAATACGGCAGTGTATGGTATGTTACGTCTGATACCTCTGTTTATGCACACACACACACGCACACATACACACACATTTACACGACCGGAGATGGATCCTCGATCAAATCATATGTTTGTGTGTCTGTGCATAAACAATATAGAGCCGCACTAAGATGGCGCCTAACCGACAATGATCAAGTCTTGTTTTCGTGTTTTAGTCCATTATGGACGTGAACAGACCACGGATTTGACTGGAACTCATACTAGTTGACGACTTACACTTGTGTCCGCGGAAACGTGTTGTGGTCTTTCGTTTGGATTAGTTAGTTTGTTCATTCTGTAGTTGTTTGTTTACACTGTGTCGTATTTGTATGGCCCAGTAGTGCACACTGCTTAACTTCACAAGACTGACGTCCTGTTTGCTGACAATGTCGGTTATGGTGTGACTGAAATATGTTCACAGGTCACTAATGAACAAACATATCACCATGGAGAGATTGGACTCTGCCCGGCTAGCAACATTTCCATGACACATCGCTCCCACGATGAGAGATGTTGTCAAAAAGTAATGCACTCGCCTCTCAAAACGTTGAGCGAGAACGATGGGCGGTAGAATCTCGCAAGTTTCAAGCTATTCCTGGTCTGAAGGTGGGACAAGAGAGCGTGCATCCTGAGTTACCTCCAGCCGTTTTGACTTATGTCTTTCTACTGTCTCAAGGTAGTTCGGGACCAAAGAGTGAGGATATTGACCAGCGCAGTTCTTCTTCACTCTAAATCAAAATGCAGCACAGGTCACATCATCAAGACATCATGTCACAATCAACGCTTGAGAAAAGTAACTATGTATGTGATTGTGTTCAGTGTGATCGGTGTCAATTATTATGAGACTTCTTCGGCGTTCGAGTTTGAAAAAGACGCTGTGTCGTAGTTTACAGCGAGGATACGGTATCTGCGTCTTTCGTCCAGACATGTCCAGTTTCAGCTTATCGTTGTTTTTCATATTTATTTATTTTTTTTGAGATGGTGGTTACTGGATTTGTTTTAGCATTGAGATCCCTATTCTCTTAGCTAGACTGTCCTAGTGCAGCCTGATTCCAGGGTTGCAGCTTGAAGGCATAACACGCTATATATCGCTGATCCAGTTGCAAGAAACCAGCTATAAGTCACTGGGTGCTGTCAACTCATTCACTGTGGTGTCGGGGATTGTACAAGCAAACATAAAGGTGTATTATTTTAAATATTTCAGCTTCTAATTTTGTAAAAAAAAAAAAGTCTGCATCAATGAAAGTGGAGTTGTAAGAATCTATGGATTCACCAGGCAAGGACACAAATCTTGGATGTTCGTAATGAGTAGGTTTACTCTTTTGTGGGCCCTGAAAATGACGTTAAGTGGCTGTTGTAGTAGATTTCCTCCCGTCCCGAGGGTGCTGATGAAGGTGGACCGAGGTCATGTAGGCGGTTGTTCAATGCTTGGCTTAATATGCATGTCGTTCACTACTACGGAGATCACGTCGATACCTCACATTGTTAGTTAGGCTGCCATGAAAACAGCCTGTTTCCAGGAAGGGCTAAGGGAAGCCGATGTGAGCGTCTTGGCCAGTATGTTTTGCCTGACCCTGACTAATATGTCTGATCAGTATGTTGTGCCTGACCCTGACTAACATGTCTGATCAGTATGTTTTGCCTGACCCTGACTAATATGTCTCATCAGTATGTTGTGCCTGACCCTGACTAACATGTCTGATCAGTATGTTTTGCCTGACCCTGACTAACGTGTCTGATCAGTATGTTTTGCCTGACCCTGACTAATATGTCTGATCAGTATGTTGTGCCTGACCCTGACTAACATGTCTGATCAGTATGTTTTGCCTGACCCTGACTAATATGTCTGATCAGTATGTTGTGCCTGACCCTGACTAATATGTCTGATCAGTATGTTGTTCCTGACCAGACGTTAGTCTCCCTTCCCAATCTTGGGGTCAAATGGATAGATTTAAGGTAAGAAGTATAACCGCAAAGTCAATGGAAGATTAAAATAAAGGTAAAAACAAATAGAACTAACGGTCAAAAGTGGATAAGCACATAAAATAGTATGGCACAGTTACAGTACAAGGTACAGACGCAAAACGAAACTAATGTTAGGGCCACACGGCCTTCCGTCGGGGGCAGAACACAAACAAAAGTACCCAACATATTACAAAATAAACAAGTCAAGGACAATAACCAGAGAATACCCGAGAATGTATGCCAACCAGGATAGAGTAGGATAAACATAAAAATAGTATCAGTATTTTTACGCAAAAATTCAAATATTATACAATGCGTTGTACAAAAAAATAAGTACATACGTTAATACATGTTCGTTCATATAAATATGCATAATGCATGAACAAATTAGTATACGCACTACCACATACAAATACACCTGCATTCATATGTTTATATATATATGCATAAAAGTCTTATGTTATATTCATGAAAGGTTGGTATTATGTGTGTGTATATATATATATGTACACACACACACAAACATACACGTGCGAGCGGCAGTCATTAAGTAATACAGTAATTTTATGAAAAACATTTTTACAAGTGTGCGAACCCGCAATTTGTGGACTTATTTTTCCACATAGTCTCTATGCTTCGCAACACACTTTGTCTAATTGTCCACTAGCTAGTGGATGGAACGTTTTTTGGTGTGACCTTTAACCAATTTTGCATCGCCTACATTACCTTGTTGTCGGCTGCATTGATACCCATCTGCTACACGCTATCCTATAACAAAGGTCATCATGAACAATTTTGTCTGCATGTTGAAATCTACGGCTATTACATCAACAGTGACTCGTCTGTTACCACGGACTAGTTAGTCGATCTGCTATTGCACCGTGTCAGTCGCCACACTTGCTGGTCTTCCACGTCGCGGTTATTCAATGAAGTTTCGTCTTCCGTTTTGAAATCTTTCTACCCATAAACACAATCTCCTCTGGCTCAAAACAACTGCCTCAACACTATACTTTCATTCTTCTGTAGATTTCCGAAGGTTTCACACCTTCTAACCACACCAAAAAAAAACACACACACAAATAACGCCTCTATGATCTACCAGGGTCTAAATCGACAGTGGAACGGCAATGTTGCACGTCATATTGCGCATGTGTATACTGTTCGATCGTTACAATCCGTACATGAAGTATTACTAAAGCGCCATTGTATGTCTTGAAATAAGATTTTCCGATGTACATACTCTGCCATCTACTTTATAATAAAACTTCTGTTACTTAATGACTGTCCCTCATATATATATATATATATATATATATATATATATATATATATATATATATATATATATATATATATATATATAAATATATATATATATTTATATATAAATATGTATATATATACAAGATGTGAAATGTAATCACATGCAGTTTGGCATGTTTAGGTGTATATATATTTATATATATATATATATATATATATATATATATATATATATATATATATACATAATTATATATACAATATGGGGGGTATAAACACACAGATACACATATTCAAACGAAAGGACAACAGATAATGGAGTTACAGAAATATATTGTTATGACGTAGGGATTACAAAATGTAGAGATTACGTGTATAATTAGTCACCAGCTGTAGACACAGCAACACGGTAACGTACACAACAAACGGATAACATAAAAGCCTGATGGAATGACCTGGTTATGAGGTTGAGGGCAAGAATGAGAGGATATATATATATGTCCTCTGGTCGCATTATCAGACATATTTATACAGGTATACATAATTATTAGCTTCAATGCTCAATACTACATCTGTTCTTCTTTTTCTTCGTCTTCTTCTTATTTTTCTTGTTGTACTAAACGTATGACGAAAACCAGTTATGAACTGTATCGTTTCCTGTATCGTATGATATTTGGGAAGGTATTTCAATGGCTTTCTTTCAAAACAAATAGATTATCCAAATAGGGTGAGGTGTGTCAAGCCAAGCGTTGGGAAGCCGTTTATCCCAGAGGGACTAAAAGCCATACAAGGCGTTGATAAATGGCGGGTTAATGGCAGAACGGAAATTGAGCGCGCTGGCAAACGAACAGGGAAAGAATGACAGGTTGTTTGATTAAAGGTTTGCCTTTCTGGATTATTCCAGCGAAGGCACGCTGCTTTCAACATCAGATAATAGTCCTTTGAGCGATATCAGGATGTATTGGCCAGTGTGTGCAGCTGCTTGTGATGTGGATGTATGATAAAAAAGCAGCGTTTCATTGATGGCCCGATTAGCAGAGTGATAGCGACCGCGCTTGTCATAGCAAAGGTACTGGGTTCAATCCCCGTTATCAAAACACTACAACAACCCATCTGTAAATGTGTACTTGATTTCCAGATAACTGATTCTTTACGCACAACCGATACAACAGCGTCTGAACTGCCCTAACGTGCCATTCAGTCAATACCCGCGGCTTCAGACAGGCTACACATAAATATCAGTGAACGCCTCTTAGATGACGATACCGGAATTGACGAATCAGCAATTCATAGACTGCAGATGATTTAACTCGAACTAGTTTCGAGCGAGGAGCGCGTGGCCAAATGGTTTCGAGACCTGCCTGCCGACAAGGCGGGCAGCGGTTCGAATCCCCGGTATAGCATATGTTGTTTTTCTGTTGGGGGTGAAATAAACAAACATAACCAGCACACGACGTGGCGACAGAAGTGGCGAAGCGGCCTGTAGTTCTCAGCCTTCAAAACTCCTCGACTACCCTAGCAATGGGAAAAATGTCGTATGACAGAATGACAGTTTCGAGCAGACTTGGGTGCAAAAGAGGACAAAGCAGAAGTGTGAACAACGATCTGCAGAAACCATCAGTATCCACATCTTTCACTATTTACTGAGAGAAACTGAGCGCCATTGAGTATGCCCGGAGTGCAGTGAAGCCGATTCAAAGGAGCAGAATAGAACACATAAAGTCGATACAAATCTCCCCTTCCCCAACCGCCATATTAAATGATGCATGTGCTCTGTATTCTGCTTCATACCTAAACACTTTAACACTTTGCCATATAACACATGTTGTCCCATTCGCTGCTAACCATTGGTTGTCCTGTTATATCTCTAAAACCAATGCACATAATTCAATAAAATGTACATGGATATACCACAACCTACTAAAGTAAGCCATAAACATACCGCAGCCTACTAAATTATGCTATGAACATACCGCAGCCTACTAAAGTAGGCCATGGATATACCACTCCTACTAAATTAGGCCATGGATATACCGCAGCCTACTAAATTAGGCCATGGATATACCACAGCCTACTAAATTAGGCCATGGACATACCACAGCCTACTTAGTAGGCAATGGACATACTGTGAACCAGTTGGAGGACGAGAAACTCCGTACTGGTTATCTTTAACAAGATGAGGTCACATGCTACACCTCAAACGTTAGCATGGCTCAAATTTCTTCCTTATTTGAAGATCCTTTGATTTCTAAGGAACTTTGGCCCCCAAGGTCGCCGGACGTTACCCAACCTGATCTCTTCCTATGTTTCATGCTGAAAGGGAAAGTGTATCCCAGCAAGCGAGTGAATCTCAAGGAACTGCAAGAAAACATTCGGATGGAAATTGAGTCTGTGACTGCTGATGTGTTTGGCGAATACCTTCCGTAACACGGAGAAGCGTGTGCAGGCATGCCTTGATGCTAATTGGGACAACTTTCAACATCTGCTATGAGCTTATTATGTTTCTCATACACCAAGGTATGTCATGGCGAACTGTGTTGAATTACGTTCATTGGTTTTAAAAGTTATAAGCTAAAACCAGGAACGGCTTTCGAGTGAGTCATCCTGTATATGATATTTCATAATAGCTTTTTCTTCGCTTTAAAATATTGTCTATATTTGCAATGTTGTCTCTTGTATAACATTCACTGTCTTTTGTAGTTCACATACAGGTCCATAAAGTTTCTCTTCCAGTGTTGTTTCTATGGGCCAGTGAGATTTTCTCTGTATATTATATTCGGGGCAGTTTTGTAGTATGTGCTCTGCTGTCTGGGGCGCCTGTCCGCATGTACACATGGCCAATCTTAATTTTTGTGTACATGTGGCTGCGAAGTCGGTTGTGTCCTGTTCTAAGGCGCAACACAACAGTTTGCTCTTGTCTGTTCATTTTATGGTAATCCTCTGGTGTTTTCATAATAGCATTACATGACTTGCTAAGAATGTTGATATCGTTAAAATCAATGTGTCCATTGTCCAACAATATTCCGTACTAAAAAAGTTAAGTAAGGAAAGACAACGATGAAAATAAGTGACATCCTCACTTCAATACAAAAATAATAGCTGAACCGTAGTACAATTAAGTCTCTATTATAACACTTCATCTACGACAACAGCGTATGCTACAAGGCTACTTGTACGGTATTTATAGACAAACAACAGGTACATGGTTAGAAACAGCTAGGTCACGAGGCCAGATACTCACCTCACAATACTCGTATGTCCTCCTCAGCCTCAGGTGTACCGCCCTCATTTCCTCGTCCGCGAACACGTACCTGGCTACCTCACCTGGCATTGGCTGCACGTGTGAGGAGAGAGTATACTCTATTTAAAATTCATCTTCTTATCGATTATTTCCTGTTGATTCTGCTACACACTCAGTGAGGATCATGGGTTTAAGGGGGCCTGGGGCAATATATGCACATGGGCACTCTTCATACAGAAGTCCCACTACTCTGTTTATTTTCTGTTTGAGATAGGAGGAACATGCCTTAGCAGTTAATGGAACGGTTGTGAACCAAAACTTGACTGTGTTGTGATTCCATGATAGAAAACCGTTTTCTTCTTCTTCCTCCTCTTCTTCTTATTCTACGTTCGTTCTGAAAAGGACTCTGTGACTTTGTGAAGTAGTTTACAGGAAGGATGCCACACCTGCAGCACATTACAGCCAGACACATGCGATTTCAGTTGCCCTTTTTGGGTAATGGGTACGCCTTCCCACTGTGATCCACATTCCCTTAGTCAGACTACACGAGTGGAAGCCGTCGCTTGGAGGCGAAATAGGGTCTTGGTGAGCTACTTTTGGCTGACCCTGACTCAAGAAACCAATTATTGGTCGCTGGCTGCTGTCAGCTCAGTCACTAGCGCAACTTCGTTCTAAAGAATGGTTAGTAAAACCGACTTGATTGGACCTTGGTGTCCCCACGTGTGCCCAGTCTCTTTGATTAATGAACTATTTACAGCTGGGTGGACTGGAAGAGCCGGCCATGCTATAAAAAAAGCCCCGACATGTCTGGTCTGTCAACCAAGCGCAAGGGAAGTAAGCACATTCTACAACATTCCCGAATTGAGCGGTTAGGCGCAAAGCACAGTACAATGCACACCATAAGCAGGAAACAACAAAGAAAGGAAGAAATATGTTGTATCCTAGTTGCTAACTGGCCCATATCAGGTCAATCATACTGACCAAGACGATACCTCACTCCCACGTGCACCTGGATGCAGACTGTTATTTCCACCTGGTGGAAACTAAAAGTAATCAGGGCCAGGTGAGAAATACTATTCATCACGTCTTTGGTTGTGCTCCTGGAAATAAGCTGTGTGAAACGGTCTGGCAAATGCGGTGGGGATCGATACTGTAATCCCCGTAGTGGTGAGCCTACACATGAGCCTCGTATTGCACTACTGTCTAGAGGACTCATGGTCATCTTTTTCAAGTACGCCTCGTGATGTAGGAAGATTCATTGTAACACGCTACCAAAGAAACTCAGCAGGAGTAACTTCGAACGATAGCAGCAGCCTGCCAACGAGGTGGGGATCGTCACTGTGTATACTGCTAAGTGCATGCAGTAATTCCCACATTCTCAGCCACTCTCTGGCTAATGTTTGCTATCTTAAATATTGTATGTTAGTTGTCGAGTTAATTGTCTTTGTTTATTTTGTGATCTATTACTAGTCTCTAACGAAGATCCTGAGGCGGTAACGTGGATTTTGTTTTGTTTTTGTCCGGTAACTACGTCGTATCTATATATGTTTTTTTTAATCAACTGCCAATACTACAGTAACATGCAATTGGAAACGTTAAAAAAGTTTCAAAATGATTAGATAACTGGTTTGATGATTGTATTAGTGCTGTACACAAAATGTACTGCTCCAAAGTTGGGAATACCTGATTGGAGCGACCATTTATTTTATCTTGTTGTAACTGACAAACAATTCATCGTATTTTGTATTTTAATTGCTTGTAATATGAGAATCATTGACGTGCGTATCTAGAAGTCCCGGATCATCTGATTGGTGTAAGTAGTAGAGCACTCGCTTTTCATGCCAAAGGCATGGGGTTCAACTACCATTACCTTCACGTTCCAGTCCACATAGGTGTAAATGGATGGCTGATGTACAGTTTTGGAAAGAAAAGGTAACGAGGAAGGGAACTGGCCACACCAACTCATACAAACTGTAGCTTAGTAAACTGAAGTCTCTAACTTGTTAAATCTTTACCAGCGGGTAAGTCTCCTGAAGAACTGGCCACACCACCTCTTACAAGCTGTGACTTAGTATATTAAAGTCTCTAACACTTCATTCCTGACCAGCGGGTAAGTCTGCTGAAGAACTGGCCACACCAAATCATACAAGATGTGCCTTAGTATATTAGTATATTAAAGTCTCTAACACTTCATCCCTGACCAGCGGGTAAGTCTGCTGAAGAACTTCCTTCACCCAAGGAGTCCCGGTGGGTCGATTCTGTTGCTTCTTGAGACCACCGTGTAGGGTCTTGTGATATAACTACCTTCTCCCCTACCCCACCCTATATTTATTAAACTCATCCCAATATTTCAACCAACCCATGTTTTGTTGCTACCATGTTCAAGATATGGCCTTCCTCTGTTCAAGATATGGTCCGCCTCTGTTAACATGAGTAGACAGATTATATTAGGTCTCAGCTTTTTCCTAGTTAGGGTTAACCAATTCCCTTCCTCTCCTAACTGTAAGTTGTGTACCCATTTACATCCCTATAGGCTGGAGTAGGGGAGTGTGTGGCCTAGCGAGGTACCAGATTGGAATCATGTCGGGCTCGATTTGACAGAATAGACATGGCGTTGATTTTGTCATGGTAAGTCCGCTTCTTTCAATCGACCCGGCTGTAAATAGGTACCTGACTAAGTCAGAGGAAAAGTCGGATGTACCACGAGATCTAGGACGCGGGTGCTCTAAAGTGATCACTAAGCAAATATGGCGGCGCACTAGAACAATAAAGTCCGTTCTATGAGTCATTTTCCATAGGCTGAAATCTGTGAAGGACGGGATTTTAACCATTTCTGTTACCCCAACAGACAATCTGTATCATAGCTTTAGCACTCCAAAGTTCAGACTACTGTTATGCGCAGACAGCTAATTGATTAACATAACAAAAGTTAGACAAGTACTACAATTATTGTGAGTCATGGAAATGTTATGGATCATCTCCCTTAATTTGCGAAACACAAACATCCCAGGTAGACATTGTGTGTATTATCTCCCTTATTGTTTGCCTCTATAGTTTGATCCAGGAACTTGTATTTGCTGACGACTGTGCCATGAATAGCAGCTCAGAGTGGGACATGCAGTAGAACTTGGACGGTTCTGTGCTGCGTGTGACGATTTCGGACAGGTCATAAATGTTAATAAAATTGAAGTTATGCGCCAACCAACACCCGGTACAAGATACACACAACCACAAATAACAGTAAATGAACAGTTCCTAACAGATGTGTGCAAGTTCACGAACCTGGGGCATACAATGTCGCGAACCGTCAATCTGGACGATGAGATGGCAAGCAGAATAATGAAGGCCACTGTAGTCTTCAGTAGAATGTGCGTGATAGTATAGGAGCACCAGGGCATTAGCGACAAGACAAAACTCATGGTCTACCGAGCTGCTATCATCCCAACCCTGTAATACGCATGCGCGAGTTGGACACGCAAAACGACTGAACCACTGTCACACAACCAGCCTGAGACCCATACTCCGCATCCGTTGGCAGGACCATGTCCCTGACACCGAAGAGAGCAGGCATGTCAAGCATCTATGCATCGCTGCAGGCGGCACAGCTGCGATGGGCTGGGCACTTTGAGCGCATGTCAGACACAAGACTGCCGAAGAGACTTCTGTACGGTGGGCTTAGGTAAGGCTGTCGAAAAGAAGGTCGCCCAAAAACGCGTTGTAAGAACGTCTAATGGACACTGTAAGATGCTGACAGATAAGTGACAACAACTAGGATAGCATTGCGGAAAACAGATCGGACTGGAGAAATACAGTGAACTTAAGCGTTGCTGAAGGAGAGAGCGGAGGCAGAGGCACTGAGGGCGGCAGTGGAAGAAATGGTGACAGGTAAAATGAATGAAAGCCATATAGTCCTGCTTACAGATGCCTTGGCCCTAGTCACAGCACTAAAAAGCCAGAACAATACTGAACTTAATGATTTAAGAGCAGTACTCTGTCAACTATGCCAGCAGTCCGCACCAAAAAGGGTAGTGGTACAGTGGGTTCTATCCCACTGCAACATCCAAGGCAACGAGGAGGCAGACAGACTGGCAAAAGAAGGTGCAAGACTACCACAACCAGATACTAGTATGACGTACGAAGAGTCAAAACGGCTTATTAGAGCTAGATACATGACCAAATGGGAAACCGAACACACTGGCTACACAAAAAACGATGCCTATTACCAGTTGAACAGAAGAGAGCAGGTCGTGGTCTTCAGACTTCGCACTGGCCACAATAGACTGAGGTATCACCTATTCAACAAATTGAAGATAGGTAGCCCTGACGAATGCCCGTGTGGTACCGGGAAAATGACCGCTGAGCATTTGCAGCAAAACTGCCCGAACATACGAGGATCAGAGAGAGCAGATGTGGCCATCCCCAGTGGCAACACTAGACAAGCTCTATGGCAGTGTCGACAGCCTCAGGATGACCGCTGCCTTTTTCGATAAAATAAAGGTTGATGTCTAAAGAAGAAGAAGAAGAAGAGTAAGCGTTGCTGAAGGAGAGAGTCACCGTATGCAGACAGCGCGAACCAAACGTTTGATCCAGTAGGAAAGAGTAGCAAAGCTTCCCTAACCGGCAGCAGAAGACCTAGTGTGCAAACGATGGAATAGAACATTCCGTGCCGGCATTGGACTGATAAGCTACATTAGGTCCAGAAAACAACGGGCCAGTGCCATACAGTGCAGAAAGACAATAAAACCGAATAGATACAAAAGGGTAATGTTGGTGGTTGTTATCTCCAACGATAGGCAGTTATCAATACAACGCCTTGAAGCTTGATAATCAATCTGGTAAATTTGAAGAAAAACAATATCACTAAAACAAGGACACTCCAAATAATAGGCTACATGTAAGAGAAACAGAAATAAAGAGATCAAAGAGTTCTGCTGGAAAAGTAAGAATTCCAACCAATTCAACTGCCGTCTCCGTATCGAGGATTGGCTGCATTGGACCTCCAATATCCTGTTTCCTGTCTTGACGGTACACTCTGTCAGACTGACATTAGTCCTTTTGTTGACGCTGCTCTCCCACTTATAGCGCTGCTCGCATCTCGTCCGCCTACCTTCAATCTTCTCCTCCAGTTTTGTTTTCAATAAATTATTTATGAAATGTAGGAACATAAAGGAAAACAATAAAAGTAGAACGTATAAGAAGATTCAAACTGAAGCAGGCAGTGGAAGCACAGTAACATAGAATAAAATGGATGTTCCAGAACGTCTTGATGGTATCATCATTACCCACCTCTATTACAAATTCATCCAAAGTCTCTCTTTTTTATTCCCTCACTCAGGTTTTAGTACAATTATTGGTTCTACGATTTTTTCTCATTCGTTTCATCAACTGCATCGATATTCATAAACCGTCTTTTTCAGACCTTTAAGCACATTTTTGGAATATTATTTTCCTTTCATTCCTGTTCTACCGTTTGATTCCACAGAGGGAGGTTTGACAAAAGAGGTTCTTCTGGTCCTACATAAGGTACGCAGGTAGGTAGGTATGTATGTGTGTGTGTGTGTGGGTGTGTGTGTGTGTGTGGGTGTGTGTGTGTGTGTGTGCGTTATTTCACAGTGCTGTCTTATTTCCTTTAAGTTGTCAGCAAAAGATTATGTTTATTATTTACCAACAAATAGAAAAGTTGTGAGCCATTTTGCTTGACTAATTTATGTGTTCGTTAACCTGGTGAACGTTTGTTATCACGTTACTCACACAATTTAGATGGAATCGCTTGGCCGAATGATTTGGGACTGTGTCTCCTGACAAGTAGGTCAGTTGATCAGATCTCTCGTTGTAAGTCTTTCTTTCAAATTGACACGATGAAATGAATTTACGACTGAATTGTGTGTATAAAAATGGTATGTTATTTCATGTGAAATAAAATAATTTTTCATATGGAATGGAATTAACAGAATTCTGGGAATTTCAACATTTTCCCATGGTTGATGGATGGGCGGTTAAGTTATGGTATTGATTGATTACATTATGGGAATTGCACAGACAGGAAAGATGGCTAATAACGTGTTGATTGAAGAGGTACAGACAGCAAACAGGACTAATAACGTGTTGATTGAAGAGGTACAGACAGGAAAGATGGCTAATAACGTGTTGATTGAAGAGGTACAGACAGCAAAGAGGACTAATAACGTGTTGATTGAAGAGGTACAGACAGCAAAGAGGGCTAATAACGTGTTGATTGAAGAGGTACAGACAGCAAAGAAGGTAAATAACTATTTGATTGAAGAGGTACAGACATTATGACAGCGTCCGGTGAAAATCAGGACAACTTAGTAAATATTTTTCGGGCACGTCACGAGAAGAGGCCGGTTGGAATATCCACAATCGTAGACAGAACATCCACAATCGTAGACAGAACATCCACAATTGTAGACAGAACATCCACAATCGTAGACAGAACAGACAGACAGAATCGCTGGAAAGAGGAACAGAGGGGGGTAAAGAGAGAAAATATTGAACAGCTCAAAGGAAAAGAATAGCAGACGATCCACAACAGAACTGATGAAAGACACACGTGATAAGAGATGGTAGAGATCCACAATCACCAAGGCCAACCTTGGGGGGGGGGGGGAGAGAAAGGGGGGGGGGAGGTGGTGATGATGATGACAATTTAAATGATGACAGTGGGAATGATGATAATTGAAACGACGATGGGGTGGGTGCGTGATGATGATAATTGAAACGACGATGGGGTGGGCGATGATGATAATTGAAACGAGGACGGTAACTAACCAGCATAGGCGACTCTCTTCGTACAGACACCCTCCGGACCAAAAATAGGAGACAAGTTGCGAGGATTTTAATGTTTCTCTCGGCGGTGTCAGTAAGTGTGTCAGTGGACAGGCCGTAATCCACCGGCTTCATCAAGAGCTGTTGATTAAAACAGATTAGATTAGAGCATTCACGTACTTATGCTAACAGTTTACCTGTACTAACAGCACACCTGGTCTGTCAGTCATTTCACTTAACGTACTACAGCTGGTTCTCTTTCAATGATAGGATTGCAGCGGTTGTACTTCTTTATTCTCTTTTTGTGCCGTCTTCTTGGACTCCACCCATGAGACTCCTTTTTATATCATTCTTGCTTGGCCTCTCCCACGTTACGTCTCCTGCGGGTTCCAATACAGATCATGTCTTGTTGCAATGTCAGACTTCCATGTTCACCTTCTTTCACAGATATGTTTATTGAAGATCTTCAGACTGTATGTGATACTCTGAGTTATGTGTCATGTTTTCCAGTCACAAAGTATTACTGGCTTTACATAAGTGTGTTACAGCCAAGTTATAATGTCCACGCAGAGTGCTGTGGAGTTCTATATAGGACAAAGAGTTGAAAGCAAAACTAAGTTTATCATCCTTTGCTATAACATACTTGTTTATTCTTTTGTCTTTGCCAATGTTACTTATTAAACAAGTTAAACTGTGACTTCATCGATTATCCAGCCTCAATTTGGAGGAGTTCTTTTTGTGTGTTATCCAAACTCATTCTTGTGGCTTTTGTCTTTCAATCCATACAAAAAAAGTTCAGATTATAGTGTTACGTACGAGCAACATACAATAGTGTTAGAGCTAACACAAAAGACAATAGTGTTACAGTTAGCTCAACAGACAATAGTGTTACAGTTAGCAGACAATAGTGTTACAGTTAGCACAACAGATACTGGTGTTACAGTAAGCCCAAAAGACAATAGTGTTATAGTTAGACCAACAGACAATATTTCTACAGTTAGCACAACAGACAATAGTGCTACAGCTAGCACAACAAACAATAGTGTTTCAGCTAGCACAACAGACAATAGTGTTTCAGCTAGCACAATTACAATAGTGCTACAGCTAGCACAACAGACAATAGTGCTACAGCTAGCACAACAGACAATAGTGCTACAGCTAGCACAACAGACAATAGTGCTACAGCTAAAACTACAGACAATAGTGCTACAGCTAGCACAATAGACAATAGTGCTACAGCCAGCACAACAGACAATAGTGCTACAGCTAAAACTACAGACAATAGTGCTACAGCTAGCACAACAGACAATAGTGCTACAGCTAGCACAATAGACAATAGTGCTACAGCTAAAACTACAGACAATAGTGCTACAGCTAGCACAATAGACAATAGTGCTACAGCTAGCACAACAGACAATAGTGCTACAGCTAAAACTACAGGCAATAGTGTTTCAGCTAGCACAATAGACAATAGTGCTACAGCTAGCACAACAGACAATATTGCTACAGCTAAAACAACAGACAATAGTGCTACAGCTAGCACAACAGACAATAGTGCTACAGCTAGCACAACAGACAATAGTGCTACAGCTAGCACAACAGACAATGGTGCTACAGCTAAAACTACAGACAATAGTGCTACAGCTAGCACAACAGGCAATAGTGCTACAGCTAGCACAACAGACAATAGTGCTACAGCTAGCACAACAGACAATAGTGCTACATCTAGTACAACAGCAGATGCACACCGGCCCATGCAGAATTAAGACTTCTATGTCTGCTATGTGCGATTATATTTACCTGAACTTCAGTATGTCTAAGACGGTAGACGAACAATTCCACCACCCCTCCCCTCCCTTTTATTATGTTACATTCTAAGAGATCTCTGCTATTAGCTTCTTCTTCCTCTTCTTCTTCTTCTTCTTCTTCTTCCTCTTCTTAGACTAGGTGATGACGATAATCGAAACGAAGAGGATAATTGAAACGATAACGGTGACTAACCAACAAAGGCGACTCTCTTCATACAAGCTTGACGAAGACAGTAGAGGAACAACCCTCCCCCCCCCCCCACACACCCCCGCGCCTTCCCCCTTATTTTATGATTCCAAGACATCTCCGCTATTAGCTTCTTTTTCTTCTTCTTTTTCTTCTTATTCTTCTCCTTTTTCTTCTTACTTTTCTTCTTCGTCTTAAGCGCCCTTTCTGAAAATAACGTTCGTGACGTTGTTTCGTAGTTTACAGCTAGGCTGCGATATCTGCGCCTTTCCGATTCAGATTTCAGCACCTCATATTTTGAACCGAATTTGCGTTCCCTCTTCGATCCTTAATCACTTAGTCAGGCTGCATGGTTGCAGTCTGTATCTTCGATCCCGTGCTACAAGCGCTCATTGCCGTGAATGGCACGACGACCAGGATAGTGCACATACACACCCCTCTGATGGGTTAAGATCGCTTTGTCTACAATAAGCTCTTTAATTACCGTGTCTCTAATTATGACGAGAGCGGCTGATTAGGGCATTATTGGTAGAGCACTCGATTTTCATGGCAAAGGTAAGGGGTTCAACTCCCACTACCGACTGCACCAGACAACCCAGATGTAAATGGGTACCTGACTTACGGGTTGGAAAGAAAAAAGCGGAAGGGAACGGCCCCCCCACCTCACAAGCTAAGACTTAGTATACTGAAGTCTCTAACACTTCATTGCCGACCAGCAGTTAAGTCTGCTGAATGACTTCTTTCCCTTTACCCTGATGACCAGGACATTTAAACAACAGCAGCCCGTTGAAGGCTTGAGATGGCGTTGCCTACTATAAGTTATTGCATTGCCGTAATCCCATATTGACTAGGATAGTTAAACTAAATACGCTACTGAAGGCGTGAGATGTCTTTGCCTACTATTAGTTATTGCATTGCCGTAATCCCATATTGACTAGGATAGTTAAACTAAATACGCTACTGAAGGCGTGAGATGTCTTTGCCTACTATTAGTTATTGCATTGCCGTAATCCCATATTGACTAGGATAGTTGAACTACACACGTCTCTGTTGTCTTGAGACCTGTCTAAACATTATCAAAACAGTAACTAAACTAACTACCAGCAATCACAACAGTGTTCTTACTGTGGTTATGAAACTTCGAGATAAGAAGATTCCCACCAGGAGAACAAATGCTTCCAAATTACCAACATTCGTTGTACGCCCGTTGCCGTCAAATGTGAGCCGGTCCTGAAACATGATAATTAAGAATATTCACATTTGAGCTGCACGCTACATTCACACTCGCACACTCTGTTCGCCTCCGTGCTTGATTGAACAGATGCATTCTATCTCTCACTAAGATAAGATGAAGACGCAATGTTCAAACCGCAAAATAGTAGCAATCCATGAATAGTATATTTATATAACAAGTTTGTGTTACAAATGTCAAACTTAGTCTCAATCCAAGGCACAGAAGAATAAAATTATAACGTGTGAAATGAAATGTTTAAAAAAATGCATTGCTATCGGAAGTGGAATAAAGTGAAAAATAGGACAATAAAAATATGGTGAGAATTAGCCCTTGTACTGAAAACATATCAAGTCTGAAAATATGAATCTTCGGTCAGCTCATGAGAATGAAATTTGATCAACTACCAAAGCTTGAAAATACGTTGGATGCATTTGAGAATAAATGTTTTAGATGTCTTTTGAGCATTGGCTGGAAAGAATTCGTGACTAATGAGAAAATAAGACTGCAGTTCAACCAAAACTACGTTTCTGATGTCATCAGGAAGAAACGTTGGGCGTACACAGGGCATCTGCTGCGGATGGACAATAATAGACATGCTACAGGCGTTTATGTGGAAATCCAGCGGCAAAAGGAAGCGGGGTAGATATAAAGAGACAATGCAAAACAATCACCAGGGAAAGGTGCAACCATGGGGCTAGGGTGCATGCAAAAACTATAGTGAGTGACAACGGACTAATCGAACTGCATAAATCTAAGTTCTTTATTATGCGCCGTCTTTGGCGCTAAAAGACCGTAGAGAAATAGAGCACAGCACGCTTACAACCCATGAAGATCTGAATATAATGCACGAAGAAGACAGAGTGGCAGATGGATAGATGACATCAGATAATTTCAACAATCGACGCCACACAAATGGTAACAAGCTCACCACCCAGTACACTTGAAGCACTAATTCAGTCATTTCCACTAATGTCCAAAAATTGGAATTTTTGTAAGGCTGTAAAATGGTGATGTACAGTGTTTAGTGTGCGCACTATGAAACCTGATACTACAAGGCAACTATATAGCCAGGCCTAGAAACACAATAAAACGGCAATTACTTATGAACATTTAATTGTGCTAACATGCGCCCACGACACCAAACTGTTGACTGAAACAGCAGTAAGTAGCGACATACCGGACTTCTCACATAGCATTGGGACAAAGGTCGAGAGCCCCGATGCTGCTGAATATGTAACAACATAAAAACAACTAGGTCTCTGGGCACAACTACGAGATAACTAATGTTTTTTTTAAATACGTTTAATTCATTTTTGTTTTTGTACAATCACGATCTCTCACACAGCTTTGAGAGATCTTACATGGAACCATACGGAGACGCAGACAGAACACCGGTTATAGAACCCTGATCCATTCTGCTGTTATCACACATTGATACGATTGGCTTCAGACTCTGCGAGTGTTATTAAGCTGTCGGCGTGTAATTACCTTGACCCCCAATGGGGGTGATTACCTTAACAAGTTCCTAGTGTAGATTATAAACTATATTTTACCTGTTCGTATCTTATTTCCGAATCAGAAATCTTCTTCTTCTTTGTCGTACGCCGAATCAGAAATGAGCAGTCTTATTGTTGTCATGAAGGACAATACATTTGCATTTTCTGTATAGGTATGTCGTTGAAGAACGGCTTTGGATTCGTGACACCTGACCAAATAGGCAGAGGTTCAAAGACTCGATAACATATATGATTGTCTGTTACGGGTGAAATAAATAAATAATAGCTTGTACACTGTTAGATGAATGCATGGAAATGCACCTTTATTCGTCAATAATATAAATTTATACTGGAACACCACAAATTGAAAACCCTCGTAATGACAGTTTTTTTCAAAAATTGTCTGCTTGTTCGCTTGAAGCGAAACGCCGCGACGACCCATTCGAAGTATTGCAGTTCTTAAGTTTTCTCTATTTTATCATACTGTACAACAAAATACAAGTCGGAGGCAGACATTGACTCACACAGACAAAACCAAGACACGGGCTAGATTCACTCATACTAGATAGTTAACTGTCCTACTTACCAGCTCTATCTGCCAGAAGTAGCCGTCAGGAAATCTCTTGCCATTTTTGATCATCTCAAAGACAGCTGCCTTCTTGTGCGTTCCTAATACGCCAGTCTTGGGCTGCAAATTTGAAATTCCGCAGGCATATTATATTTTTCAGCTGCTCAGATAAATCTGAAAAGACTTTAATTTTGACCCTTCTCTGCTTTTTATGTAGGATATAATTTATCTATATTATAGGAATCAACATACAAATTTTTGTTTGTCCGTTTTGCTAAAGACTCAACCGTAAGATCTAGTAGCGAGAAATATTCATAAATCATTCTGTCTTGAATTCCCAGGTCAACGCAACATTTTTTCAGCTCTCTGCGACTTTCGGTTCTCGAGTTATTTAACAATTTAAGTCGCCTAACGAAGAGCTATAGGAACGTGAAGTAATGCACGATGTTCTGCTCGCTGCGTTTCTGTGAGTTCCTGAATATGTGACATCACAACAGGACAATACGTGGCGATAGAGAAACTGGAGTAACAGTCCTCTGATGGTATGCTTCCTTATACTGTCTGTAGCAAAGAGGGCACGAACCCCGTGCCTTTTGCTGGGGGAGCTAAACGATGATGTTGTTTGACCTTTTGCTTCCAATTGAATCATAGTTCCATCATTATAGCTGACACATTTACGGAAAGACTATATTCGAGTGCTTGCAGTAGCCGATTCAAAAGCATTTCATTTGAATAACAAGTTACTAGCCACATGCACACCCCTCAACTGTCAATTTTCACCTGGCTGGAAGATAACAATAGAATTGTAATTCTTCTAAAATAAGGTACGCTTGAGTGTACCCATGGTGTAGACGTACACACAACAGCACCATATCAATAGGGGTCTCTTGAGATGGTACGTAATGAGACGAGCATGGTTGGAGTCTATTGTAACACCTGGGGTATGAGAAGGACATGGTTGGAGTCTATTGTAACACCTGGGGTATGGGAAGAGCATGGTTGGAGTCCACGGTATCAACTGGGGTATGAGAAGAGCATGGTTGGAGTCCACGGTATCAACTGGGTTATGAGAGGAGCATGGTTGGAGTTCAGTGTAGCACCTGAGGTATGAGAAGGGCATGGTTGTAATGTACTGTACCAACTGGGGTATTTGAAGAGCATGGCTGGAGTCAATTGTAGCACCAGAAAAACTAGAGGATCATGGTTGGAGTCCATTGTATCACCTGGAGAAAGAGAAGGGTACGATTGGAGTACGTTGTAACACCTGACAAACTAGAAGATCATGGTTGGAGTACACTGGCATAGTTGGACCTCATGGTAACAACTGGCAACTGATAAGAGCACGGTTTGGACCCATTATAACAACTGACAATTGAGAACGGCATAGTTTGAGCCCATGGTAACAATTTTCAAATGAGAAGAGAATTGTTGGAGCCCATTGTATCAATCAATAAACATTTTGAGGGGAAAGGATAAAGGACAAGAAACAAAGACAATGATTGACAATTTAATATCGTGACAAGGAAGACAGTCAAAACTCGAGACACTTGTGGAGGTACGTTCTCGCCTTTGTCAGCTTGCATGGCACATGCTAATGATGATAAAAATACACGAGATGTATGATCTCCGTAATCATGAACCTGTGGAAAAGCCTTGTTTTGCACTACATCGAGTAGGATCCAAGTTCACCTTCATCAGCACGTGCAGAGTTTGTGAATAAGCACTGCAAACTCCCTGCCAGAGAAAATTCGTTATCAGTGAAGACCTCAGTACAGATAGCTTCTTAAACAATACACAACATGAGACGGGTGAAAACAGATGTTTGAAAACAGATGTGAAAACATGAAATCTGTGAACTTGGGTGTGGGAAAACATATGTGAAAACATGAAATCTGTGAACTTGGGCGTGGGAAAACATATGTGAAAACATGAAATCTGTGAACTTGGGTGTGTGAAAACAGATGTGTGAAAATGGACGTGTAAAAACAGATTAGTAAAAACAGATGTGTGAAAATGGACGTGTATAAACAGATTAGTAAAAACATGTGTGAAAATGGACGTCTAAAAACAGATTAGTTAAAAACAGAGGTGTGAATACATATATGGGAAAACATGAAATCTGTGAACTTGGACGTGTAAAAACAGATGTGAGAAAATGGACGTGTAAAAACAGATGCATGAAAACAAATACGTGAAAACAGATGTGCGACTACAGATGTGTGAAAACAGATGTGCGACTACGGATGTGCGACTACGGATGTGCGACTACAGATGTGTTGAAACAGAAGCTTAGCAAGTAGACGCACAGAGAGAGTTGTGAGATTGAGCTTCAGGCAGGTCCTTACCATGATCTCCGTCATGTGGTAGATCAAGTTCTCAATGACGTACTGCAGTATCTGGATCATTGAGCCTCTGTTGTCTTCCCGGGGGCCCCCTTTCCTACCTCTGATATCGTCAGGGTCCGGCCCAGGTCTATAGAGGAGCTGACTAAGATCCTGGGCCCCTGAGCCAATGATGTCTTGCATTACCGGGTAGATGTTCCCGTTTGGCTGCAGAAGGGTTGTGAGTGAGGAGTTGAGTGAGTGAGTGAGTGAGTGGATACATGACTAAGGAAGTGAATGACTGAGTGAGGGTAGGAATTAGTGAGAGAGTAAGTAAGTGCCTGACTGAGTGAGAAGGGTGACTTAAATAAAGGCTGAGTGAAAGAGAGGTCGATTAGATGAGTGAGTGGAGGAGTGAGCGAGTGAGTGATGTAGTGAATGAGTCAGAAATGAAGTGAGTGAATGTGGGAAGGAATAAGTGTCTGAGTGTTGAAATGAATGAGAGAATGAACGAGTTGGGAGTGAGAAGGGAGTGAGTTAGTGAGTGGTTAGGTGAACGAGAAAGTGGTGAAATAGGTGAATTAGTGAGGCAGTGAGTGAGTGAGGAAGTGAAGAAATACGTGAGAGAGGTAGTGAATAAATGAGGAAGTGAGTGAGTGAGTGAATGAGAGAGAGAGAGAGAGAGAGAGAGAGAGAGAGAGAGAGAGAGAGAGAGAGAGAAGCACTTTATATCATAGGTCTCAAGTTTTATATGTTAGATTGACCGGATATACGTTTTACTGAATTGTCTTTTCAAACTTCACAAGTCAGAAGTAGAGTCAGGTACGCACATTACCAATGGGTGCCCTCTAGAGTGCCGTATTTATGAAATCACAAACTGGGGTCCCTGTTATGGAAAAGATAGCTGCCCAGGCATTGTAGGTTGTGTACATGCCTTATAAGGATATCTTGAGCCAGGTCATCAAATTATTGTTGTTGGGAATGACAGTAATGGGGGAGTTTACTATTTTATGTGCCCTAAAAAGGGCGTTAAGTGGTCGGTTGTAGTAACGTTCTACATATTCCGAGCGTGCTGATGAAGGTGGACCGCCGTCCGCCAGACGGTTGTACTATGCTTGACTTCATCTGCTACTTCAGGGATCACGTCGATCTACATCTGGTCAGTCAGACTACTTTGAAAACAGCCTGTTTCCACGAAACGCTTGTGGAAGAGAGATCATGGTCTAAGTCAGCATATTGTGCCTGACCCTGACGCGACATCCTTGTAAGCATTTTGTGCCTGACCGGACTAACGGTCTCAGTTCCCCAGAACATCCAGTAAAACATTTATTACTCACTGAGAACCAACCCCTTCTCAAAGCAGACAACGAAAACATTAACTTTAAAGTACACATTAATGTTGTCTAAAGAACCCATTATAAGTATTTAAAACAACAAAACATTAAAATAGATTCCACATTACATATGAGAATCATTTACCCCAAAATATATTAAAATCAACGAATCACACTAGATTTACCAAAAGAATATACCTAATGGCAATGAAGTATCCATGATACCATCTGTTCAACAAATTCAAAGTTCGAAACAGGTGTCCGTGCGGGAAGGCAGACAAACAATATAACATGGCTTTCGAGTCGACTGTAAGAGAGAAGCAGATCAATATAATGTCCGTCTCTAACACAGATGGCAGATCAAATGTAAGGCAGCGAGAGATGCCTGGGGCAGATCGTCAAGTTGATGAAAGAAATCAATGTGATTATTTGTAAGCGAACAACGTAGATACGACTGAGCATTCGTAACCGAAGACCTGGGTGGGGAAGACTCGATAGTCCTGCAAGACAACTTTCTTAAGAGAGACAACCCTGACCTCAAACAACTGCTGCCTTGCAGATGGGCTGGGGACAGCCAAGGGCTAAGGAGGGCAACCCTACAGAAACGTCTGCTGAAATCGGATGCACTGGGCCACAGGCATAACGAAACAGTGAAACGTAAATCGCTGTATGATGACGTACAGCGTACGAAGAAGAAGAATTAACCGAAGAGAGATGGTAAAAACAGTAAGTAGCATATTCTTTATATGAACCTCGCTTCTTACAGCCGCCAAGCTGTTTGATTGTTATAGGTTTCTTGGCAAGTGTTCAGTACGGTAGGTTGCCATTACTTTCCTTACGTAGAGGAGCAGAAAATCACCAGTGTATACCAAACTGGACACGGGATTGATTCGAACCGGGGGCTTTGGGATTGTAAAACTGACGCTTCATCACTAGGCCACGCAGCCTCCAGATAGAGGGTACAGAACAACAATTAAGAAAACATTTATGATATTACAATAGTATGTTACGACCTCTACACCTCACGGTAGAAGAGGAGCGACTAAGTAAATGTTATTGTCGTGTAGTCCTTTGACCGTCCATCATGCCATCATGCAGCAGGGAACGAGCTAACAGCAGTCAGCGACAGACTGGTTGCACCGCCATTGCCAGCCAACCAAAGATGCCCAAATCCTTATTTCTCTGCCAAGTTGCGGCGCTGAAAACAGGCTGCACAAGTGCAGGCTCGTGGAGAGAATAAGGTTAGAGGGGAGAAAGCAGCCAGGTCTCAAAAATTGGCCGTGTTGAAACCGAGAGTGCCGGATTGAAAAACGCAGAGAAAGCAATCCCGCTGTGAAGAAGGGCATAACGTAACGAACTGTCTTTTTTTAGAACGAACAACAAAAAAGAAGACATCATAACAAGAACAAAACTATACACCCTCTAAGTGTAGAAGACAAGATACATGGTTTGCATATCCACCATTCACACAAGCCAAAGGTTTGAAAAGGTTTCTGTGTTTGAAAGAAATGATAAAACTAAAGCCCATATATAGGTTATAGTTATTAAAGAGTCAGACTGGGAAAATCCATTGAACAATAAATAGAACGACTGAAACATTCCAAGCATATAGCGGTCAATCAATCAAAAACATGTCAGCGCCAAGTTTTCCTATCGTGAACCATCTCAGCCAATTCTGTCCACGTTTTATTTTCTACCTTTACATTTGCTTCCAGTTCTCTCTTCCATGAATATCTCGGTCTTCCTCTACTTCTCTTGCCCTGTGGATTCCAGAACAGATCTTGTCTGGTAATGTTATCCACTGGTTTCCGTAACTTGTGGCATATCCATGGCCATCGTCTCATCTGTATTTTCTGCTCCACTGGTATTTGTCCCGTTTTTCCCATCAGTTCTACGATGGTAATTTTGTCGTACCATTTCCACCCTTGTTATTTTGGGCAGACAACCATTTACTAAAGTCTGTACCTTTTTCATACTTACCTGTGTTGTCCTCCATGTAGTAGTACAAGGCGACAAAAGAGGGTTGTGCATACTAGCAACTTCATTATGTAAAACTATTTGTAACAAACTGCACTACAGCAAGAACCCTTAACCAGCCTTGTAGCAGTGTTGTCTGCAGCTGTTGTGATCATGTGCTCGGAAGCAAACAAATGAAGACAAGAATGCAACAGGGAATCAAGGGTATCATAAACAAGGAAGACGACAACGAAGAACACGATCATTGATGGATGTGATGATGTACTCACGTTTAAGTAAATTCGGTGCAGGGCTGCCACAATCTCTTTCAATATGATACCAAACAAGAACACACTGCTCGGCCTGGCTCCGCCTTTCTACATGACGCCGTAAAGATACACGGGGATATACAGTCTACATATATCATATTACTTGTCATTAAACTATAATTAAAACTATATTTATCAACAGTTGAAACAATGATAACAATTAAGTTCAATGATATAGAGAGAAGACATTACCTGTCTGATATTACAGAACATACTAATCCTTGACAATTAGAAATTAAGTGTTAATGTTCAAACCGTGAACAGGTCTCTGTAGACTGAAATATAATATGTTCAAGAGATTTCAAATTGGATATGCAGACTTGTGCTTGTGTGGTGAGGTCAAAGACAAAGTAGAATATACTCTCCACGGGAGGATCACATAATAATAATAATGTTCACTTAGGCGTCTGAGGCCCGTTGCGTCGGTCGGCCACATCTATGACGCACAGCCGTGGCGTAGTTCCAGGGAGGAGGAGGAGGTTTCTACTTGCTGGAGCCATACTGTTCGGGGACAGCCTTTTCTGCGCTTCCAGCCGGTCGGGGGAAGACTTTTGGCGCTGAGGAACGACTTGTGTAGTATCTTGTGGGCAGGCGTTTCCTGGTCCAGCCGGTCGGAGGAAGATTTTTGGCGCTGAAGAACGATTTGACCGAAGAAAGAAACTCGGCGCCGGTAAAGTGTTTCTGAGATTGGGGGAAGGCCTGTTTTAGCAGAGACCTCCACGTGGTGGGTGCAGTCATGTCATCGGATCCCCAGAATACGCCGTTGGTTGCGCAGGTGAAAGGTTTCCAGTCTCGACATGTCATGTTTCAGCAATGCCCAGGTTTCGGAGCCGTAAAGCAGGACTGGGACCACGTAGGGCTGGTACATGCGGATTTTTGTCCCAAGGGAGATCTTGCCAGTACTCCACCTACGTTAGAGGTCGTGCATAGGGAGTATCACAGTGGCACCATATTCTGTCCTAACCCAAACAGGGAGTGTGACGAGAGAGAAGCCTAAGACAGACCGACAATGTTGTACGGAACATGTATATGGTTATTGGAATTATAAACTGTACAGTGACAAGAGAACATTAAGACAGACCAACAATGTTGTACGGGACATTTATGTGGTTATTGGAATTATAAACTGTACAGTGACAAGAGAACATTAAGACAGACCGACAATGTTGTACGGGACATTTATATGGTTATTGGAATTATAAACTGTACAGTGACAAGAGAACATTAAGACAGACCGACAATGTTGTACGGGACATTTATATGGTTATTGGAATTATAAACTGTACAGTGACAAGAGAAGATTAAGACAGACCGACAATGTTGTACAGGACATTTATATGGTTATTGGAATTATAAACTGTACAGTGACAAGAGAACATTAAGACAGACCGACAATGTTATACGGGACATTTATATGGTTATTGGAATTATAAACTGTACAGTGACAAGAGAACATTAAGACAGACCGACAATGTTGTACGGGACATTTATATGGGTATTGGAATTATAAACTGTACAGTGACAAGAGAAGATTAAGACAGACCGACAATGTTGTACGGGACATTTATATGGTTATTGGAATTATAAACTCTACAGTGACAAGAGAAGATTAAGACAGACCGACAATGTTGTACAGGACATTTATATGGTTATTGGAATTATAAACTGTACAGTGACAAGAGAAGATTAAGACAGACCGACAATGTTGTACGGGACATTTATATGGTTATTGGAATTATAAACTGTACAGTGACAAGAGAAGATTAAGACAGACCGACAATGTTGTACGGGACATTTATATGGTTATTGGAATTATAAACTGTACAGTGACAAGAGAAAATTAAGACAGACCGACAATGTTATACGGGACATTTATATGGTTATTGGAATTATAAACTGTACAGTGACAAGAGAAGATTAAGACAGACCGACAATGTTGTACGGGACATTTATATGGTTATTGGAATTATAAACTGTACAGTGACAAGAGAACATTAAGACAGACCGACAATGTTGTACGGGACATTTATATGGTTATTGGAATTATAAACTGTACAGTGACAAGAGAAGATTAAGACAGACCGACAATGTTGTACGGGACATTTATATGGTTATTGGAATTATAAACTGTACAGTGACAAGAGAAGATTAAGACAGACCGACAATGTTGTACGGAACATTTATATGGTTATTGGAACTATAAACTGTACAGTGACAAGAGAAGATTAAGACAGACCGACAGTATTGTACGGAACATTTATATGGTTATTGGAATTATAAACTGTACAGTGACAAGAGAAGATTAAGACAGACCGACAGTATTGTACGGGATATTTATATGGTTATTGGAATTATAAACTGTACAGTGACAAGAGAACATTAAGACAGACCGACAATGTTGTACGGGACATTTATATGGTTATTGGAATTATAAACTGTACAGTGACAAGAGAAGATTAAGACAGACCGACAATGTTGTACGGGACATTTATATGGTTATTGGAATTATAAACTGTACAGTGACAAGAGAAGATTAAGACAGACCGACAATGTTGTACGGGACATGTATATGGTTATTGGAATTATAAACTGTACAGTGACAAGAGAAGATTAAGACAGACCGACAATGTTGTACGGGACGTTTATATGGTTTTTGGAATTATAAACTGTACAGTGACAAGAGAAGATTAAGACAGACCGACAATGTTGTACGGGACATTTATATGGTTATTGGAATTATAAACTGTACAGTGACAAGAGAAGATTAAGACAGACTGCCAGTATTGTACGGGACATTTATATGGTTATTGGAATTATAAACTGTACAGTGACAAGAGAAGATTAAGACAGACCGACAATGTTGTACGGAACATGTATATGGTTATTGGAATTATAAACTGTACAGTGACAAGAGAAGATTAAGACAGACCGACAATGTTGTACGGAACATGTATATGGTTATTGGAATTATAAACTGTACAGTGACAAGAGAAGATTAAGACAGACCGACAATGTTGTACGGAACATGTATATGGTTATTGGAATTATAAACTGTACAGTGACAAGAGAAGATTAAGACAGACCGACAATGTTGTACGGAACATGTATATGGTTATTGGAATTATAAACTGTACAGTGACAAGAGAAGATTAAGACAGACCGACAATGTTGTACGGAACATGTATATGGTTATTGGAATTATAAACTGTACAGTGACAAGAGAAGATTAAGACAGACCGACAATGTTGTACGGGACATTTATATGGTTATTGGAATTATAAACTGTACAGTGACAAGAGAAGATTAAGACAGACCGACAATGTTGTACGGAACATGTATATGGTTATTGCAGTTATAAACTGTACAGTAACAAGAGAACATTAAGACAGACAGACAATGTTGTACGGAACATGTATATGGTTATTGCAGTTATAAACTGTACAGTGACAAGAGAACATTAAGACAGACCGACAATGTTGTACGGAACATGTATATGGTTATTGCAGTTATAAACTGTACAGTGACAAGAGAACATTAAGACAGACCGACAATTTTGTACTACTGATTTGCGCTTTCGTTAGTTCAAATCCTAAGGGGCGCCTTATATTTCAGCTATAGAGACCCATTCCTTTCGCATCTACTGCCACTTTTTAACATTTGTCATACCACTAACTCAGTGGGCCATATTATATAGTTTCGTGGGTCAAAGAATATGGTTTGATGTGCCACAGGATATGGCTTGGTTATCCATATGTTTCAGACTATGGATGTAATAAACATTACTGTTCAATAATATATTGCAAACAATTGTGCTATGTCTTCGCGATATCTGAAGCCAGTATAGAAGCCTTGGTCCGACACTACAAATGTCCAACCCCTGTCACCTCCCCCATCAGTTATGGAAGCAAAGGTCCAACACTATAAATGCGCCCCCCCCCCGCCCCCCCCCCCCCCCCCCGTCTAACTCCAGTTACGGAAGTATAGATCAAACACTATACATGGTTCCGCTCTGACTCCAGTTACGGAAGTATAAATCCAACACTATACATGGTGCCGCTCTGACTCCAGTTACGGAAGTATAGATCCAACACTATACATGGTGCCGCTCTGACTTCAGTTACGGAAGTATAGATCCAACACTATGCATGGTTCCGCTCTGACTCCAGTTACGGAAGTATAAATCCAACACTATACATGGTGCCACTCTGACTTCAGTTACGGAAGTATAAATCCAACACTATACATGGTGCCGCTCTGACTGCAGTTACGGAAGTATAGATCCAACACTATACAAGGGGCCGCTCTGACTCCAGTTACGGAAGTACAGGTACGACACTACATATGGTCCCTCTCTGATTCCTGCTATTGAAACATGGATTCAACATAACATTTGATCAACACCCAAACCATTTTAATATAACCTGCATCCAGTCAAATGGAGTGACGGTTTCGAAGTAATGGTTTTTACATGACGAGTATGCCCCTGCTTAGTCGTCATTTACTACGTAATAGGAATGTGACGGTTGTCCTATTCTGTTCATCCTAGACCCGTATGCTAGTATATATAGGGTGGGTTAAATGCAGCCAGCTGAGAAAGTCATCTGAAAAGACACAAAAGGGTGGTGGGGAGAGACAGGAAATGATTAGTCAATTATTAAAACATCCGCTTAAGAACATATTATGTGTGATGATAGTGTCTCAGCTGCGATATGCGTCATGTCGGGATAATGTATCATATCGTGATATTGTATTATGGAGAAGTAGTGTATCATATGTTGCTAATGTATCATGTGAAGTTAGTGTATCATATGTTGCTATTGTATCATGTGAAGGTTTTGTATCATATGTTGCTATTGTTCCATGTGATGGTAGTGTATCATATGTTGCTATTGAATCATGTGAAGGTAGTGTATCATATGTTGCTATTATATCATGTGAAGGTAGTGTATCATATGTTGCTATTGTATCATGTGAAGGTATTGTATCATATGTTGCTATTGTTTAATGTGAAGGTAGTGTATCATATGTTGCTATTGTATCATGTAAAGGTAGTGTATCATATAGTGATAATGTATCATTTTATGGTAGTGTATCATATGTTGCTATTGTTTCATGTAAAGGTAGTGTATCATATGTTGCTATTCTATCATGTAAAGTAGTGTATCATATGTTGCTATTGTATCATGTGAAGGTAGTGTATCATATATTGCTATTCTTTCATGGTAAAGTAGTGTATCATATGTTGATATTGTTTCATGTGAAGGTAGTGTATCATATGTTGCTATTGTTTCATGGTAAAGTAGTGTACAGGTTCGCTGACTATAGAGACACGTTCAAAACCTAGGATACAGGTTCGCTGACTATAGAGACACGTTCAAAACCTAGGATACAGGTTCGCTGACTATAGAGACACGTTCAAAACGGCGATAAGACACGTTTTCCAGGTGTAAGATGGCAATCTGGCAATATGTGCCACAATCGTTAAACCCAACCTGCAGAGTCGAATGGGGCAATCTCAAATAGGGTGGCTTGGTTTTGTCTACAAGACGAAAGGAGAACGAATACTTCGACTATTATTAGTGTTATAGTCAGGGCAAAGGTACGGGTTCAACTCTCCGCCACGCTCCAGTTGACCAGCTGTAAATAGGTACCTATCATACGACTAGGGAAGTAAAAATCAGCGAGGAAAGGAAATGGTCACCTTACCACATACACGCTGTGGCTTCCAATATATATTGAAGTCTAACAACTTCAATCCCTGACAACAGTATAACTACTATAGGACAAACGTTAACTTTACAGGGATAAGTACTGTCAAGACGATCCTAAGTCCGTTAGGGCAACCACGGGAGAGCGTCACTGAGGAACCAAGGACTTGACTAGAGACTGGTCAAGCGGAAGACATCAGATACAACACCAGGACGTTATCTACGGCAAACCTCTCAATCCAGGACTGAAGAGAACCATCTATGTACGTTTAAGCAAAGTGTTATTTATGTGGAGTAACAGGGATTGATGCAACGTTTTTTATTTTTTTTATTTTTATGTTTAAAAAAATGTTCTTTCTGCTTTGCCTTATTTCTCTATTCCTCAAGCGATATGCGTTGCACTTCGGTTTTTTTGTGCGCCTGCCGGCCCAGTGCATCCGACTTCAGCATGCATTTTATGTAAGGGCCTGCTTCCTCCTGCATTTTCTAAGGGTTTGCTTCCCCTTGGTAACAGCCGGTGCTGTGATGGGGATCGAATCAAGCACCTTAGAGTCTGAGCCGTGTCACTTAACAACTAGCCACGCCACCGCCCCCCCCCTCCCCTCCCTATGAAAAGTTATGAATGGTCAAAATATAATATTTCGGTGGAATAGAAACCCGTCTGATTGCTTCTTCTTCAGCACTCCGGCCTTTTCGTCATGCTAAATCTGTAGTGTCGTTGCTAGGATGAAGTCCACATTTCTCTCCAGGTCTACCAAGTAGCACAACAGCTGCTACGCTAGCTCAGCTCCCTCTGGTCAGGTCTGGCATGGTAGATCTACGTATGCTAGGCAGTCCTGAAGGTTGTGTTCTGGGGTCTGAGCTCCGGCTGGTCCACATTGGCGCCCACTTTTGTGTGATATCTTGACATTGCTTCAATTGAATTTTCCACAGGGCAACTAAGTAGGATTGTGCATGTGACTAGCATGTGCCTAGGTGGTGGTGAGAATGATTGTGATGGTGTTGATAGTAGGGATGTGGTGACGGTGGTGGTGATGATGATGGTGGTGGTGGTTAAAGTGTTTGTGGTGGTGGTGAGAGTGCTAGTGATGAAGGTGGTGGTGGGGGTGGTAGTGGTAGTGGTGATAGTGTTGTGATGATAGTGATGGTGATGATGATGGTGGTGATGGTGATAGTTAAGATGGTGGTGGTAGTAGTGACAAAAAGTGGTTGTGGTGGCGATGATTATGTTGGTGAGGATAGTGGTGATAGGGATGGTGGGAGTAGTCATAGTGGTGGTGATAGTGATGATGATGATGGCGTGGTAGTGGTAGTAATGCTGATAATAATGGTAGTGTTAGTTGTGATGATGATGGTGGTAAAAATTATAGTGGTCATTATGATGGTAATGATGATAGTGAAGGTTATGATAATGGTTTTAGTGATAATGGCAAAAACTATTATAGTGACAACTCTAACAACAATAATAACAAACATCCACCTGTAGTCATATCATCATTAATAACACTAGCACTTACTTGAGCCAGAGAAAGACCATGTCTGTCACAGTTTGCTTACATTGTCTGTCCGGACGACTGAAAGAAAGATAAAGAAAAAAACCGACTTTAGTCTAGAGAGCAGCGCTCTTGACCCTGGGCGCTAGCGCTCACAAGAGATCGATTTTACTTTTCAGGTGGGCGGTAGCAGAACAATTACATTATTTACTAAAAACATATTATTATTATTCTGACATGGCAGAGCCTACACAACATGAGGAAACTATGGCAGAAAACCAACAAACCAACACAAAGGGAAATTTGAGAGCCTGTGTTTTTTTCAGTATACGGATGTGAAATATGGACCGTTACCCAAACCTCAAGGAAGGGTATCGAGTCCTTCGAGTTGAAATGTCATAGAAAGGTTCTCAAAATACAATGGGCCAAAAGAAAAAGGGCGAATGCAGACATTCGACAAGAGTTGGGCATAAAGGAGAACTGATTCATCAATTTCCACCATGAACAGAGATTTGAAATATTTTGTTCATCAAGAGACACAATCGTCTTGAGAGATTGTAAAGGAAGGAATGGTGCCGGACAAGAGAGGCAGAGGCAAGCCAAGAAGGCAATGGAAGGTTTGGTGCCGGACAAGAGAGGCAGAGGCAAGCCAAGAAGGCAATGGAAGGTATGGTGCCGGACAAGAGAGGCAGAGGCAAGCCAAGAAGGCAATGGAAGGTTTGGTGCCGGACAAGAGAGGCAGAGGCAAGCCAAGAAAGCAATGGAAGGTTTGGTGCCGGACAAGAGAGGCAGAGGCAAGCCAAGAAGGCAATGGAAGATTTGGTGCCGGACAAGAGAGGCAGAGGCAAGCCAAGAAGGCAATGGAAGGTTTGGTGCCGGACAAGAGAGGCAGAGGCAAGCCAAGAAGGCAATGGACGGTTTGGTGCCGGACAAGAGAGGCAGAGGCAAGCCAAGAAGGCAATGGCACCGAGATGTCAAGGAATGCTCGGGCATGACTCTGAAACAGGATTTAAATTTGGCAAAATATCGAGTCTCTTTCAGACGGGCTGTGATTGGAACGAAGTTCTGCAAATAACATGTCACATGATGATGGTAATATAATAAAAACATGAAAAATACACAGACTCATGGGACGATCGCAGAGTTTTCTTCAATTTAGGTTTTAGTGAGCGGGAAGGAAAATTGACCCTCACGAAAGTTATCAAAATGGGCGCCAAGTATAAAAAGGTTGACGAGCCATGGCCAAGAGGATCAAACATGGTGTGCATCGTTTTGGTGCGCATTGTTGTCACAAGATGGTGTAAGATGAGAATTACGAAGTTACTCATCATTTTAGGGGTCAGCCAACCAATTTTAGATTTAAACATTAATTTTTAACTGTTTTTGTGTGCGTCACATATCAGAAGGATTACATATTCACATTTAGCTTACACATTGAGATGGCTTGGCTTCGTTCATTCTCAATCTCTCACTACCAAACACTGAACGGGCTTAAGTAGCAGAATGTAGTCCAGAGAACGGAATGCGTTGTGTCGTAGTTTACAGCTTGACTGCGATATTTGCACCTTTCGGTCCAACACATCCGACTTCAGCAAGCATTTTTTTAGTACCGGGTTAGCTTTCCCTCTTCGAGCCCTTCTCCTTAGCCAGTCTGCCCTGCTGCAGCCTGTTATCCAGGATCACCGCGTGGAGGTGTAGAAGGGTCTTGGCAGCTCTGGTTCGCTGGCCCTGACGCTAGCAGTCAGCTATGGATCGCTGACCACTGCAGCTCATGTGCTGCTCAGCATCTTGATCCCCTAACAACAACCAATTAGTAGACATTTTTCTTGTTCTGACGACAACCGATTAGGAGACATTTTTCTTGTTCTGACGACAACCGATTAGCAGACATTTTTCTTGTTCTGACGACAACCTATTAGCAGACACTATTCTTCTTCTAATGACAAACGAAGCAAACATTATTATGGGAAACGAATGCTTGAGGATTTTATAAACAAAGGATGGACTTTAGGTGAACCGACGCTTGTTTTTGTCAAACATATACTAAACCGATACTGTTGAACATCAACAGACAGACAGGCAGGCAGGCAGGCAGCGCGCATGCTGACGGACGGGCGGATAGACTGATTGACTGACTGATTGACTGACGGACGAATAGACAGACAGAGACATATAGATATATAGATAGATAAATATATATATATATATATATATATATATATATATATATAGATAGATAGATAGATAGATAGATAGATAGATAGATAGATAGATAGATAGATAGACAGACAGACAGACAGACAGACAGACAGACAGACAGACAGACAGACAGACAGACAGGCAGACAGACAGGCAGACAGACAGACAGAAAGACAGAAAGAAAGATAGATAGATAGATAGATAGATAGATAGATAGATAGATAGATAGATAGATAGATAGATAGATAGATAGATAGATAGATAGATAGATAGATAGATAGATAGATAGATAGATAGACAAAACTATGTGTGTGTGTATATATATATATATATATATATATATATTATTTATATGTGGTATCTGTGTACGTGTTTGTATGTGAGTCAATGTTTGTATGGTTGCAAATGTGTTGGTAAGATAGCCAACAACCTCACCATAACAGCTATCTTTTATCAATTTGGGCTGCACGAGCAAAACGAAAGCAATTAGCTAGTATTATCACACAAAGAATATATCGCGAGTGACAGTCAGTACATGCACTCGGAAGCTGGCAACCAATACCTACACTATCACAATGAAATATTAGCTGCCTGACCCATCCACTGTACCGTAAACAAGTTAAAGTTTTTCTAACCTGCAGTTTATGTTTACCTACATCGACAAATTCCAATAATAAACACTCGTAATCAGCAAGAAAGAGAACCGCGCCGCAAGCTAATCAAAGTTAAGATCCATTGTTCGAACGTCTGCTTCTGAATGATCGTTACCTTTTGCCGTCTTGAGGGCAATCATAAAATGATTTTTTTAGTAGCTTCGCCGAGTTCATAGAACAGCCATTTAGGAGCTGTCGTCTCGTATTGCATTCGACTAGTTATCCACCTTCATTTATGTGGCTTTAACCACAACGCTTACTCGTCATCGATAATTTAGGGAAGACGCTTCTAGAGCGTCCTTAAACAGTTGATGGAAAGAACAGAGCTGGAAGGCTGTTGGAGAACAGAACTGGAAGCCTGTTGGAGAACACAACTGGAAGCCGGAGAACAGAACTGGAAGCCTGTTGGAGAACAGAACTGGAAGCCTGTTGGAGAACAGAACTGGAAGCCTGTTGGAGAACAGAACTAGAAGCCTGTTGGAGAACAGAACTGAAAGCCTGTTGGAGAACAGAAATGGGAACCTGTTGGAGAACAGAACTGGGAGCTGGAGAACAGAACTAGAAGCCTGTAGGAGAACAGAGCTGGAAGGCTGTTGGAGAACAGAACTAGAAGCCTGTTGGAGAACAGAACTGAAAGCATGTTGGAGAACAGAAATGGGAACCTGTTGGAGAACAGAACTGGAAGCCTGAGGCTTTCCAAATGTTAGTGAACCGAAGAATGATGCTCATCTCACAGATAAAAAGAAAACCAATAATGAGTTCTTGGTACACTTTTGGAGGATTCGATGATTAATAAATTAGAGCGACATTTTTAATAGTTTCATCATATAAAAACACACATCTATAAACAACACCGTAAGCCAAAGTAAAGAGCTTGCTATAAGTTTTTAAATAACAACAAGAGATGCACCACGACAAGCAAGTAATATCGCAGAATGAAGACGTGGGGGGGGGGGGGGGGGGGGATAATAGCCGACTTTCGATGTGAAAATGTAAGTAATCTGATATGGTCTGTTATTAGTTCTCCCAATGATGTGTTCCAATTGTAGGGATATTCGTTGAAGCATGTTTGTGAGTTCACACTCATATTGGTTGAAGCATGTTTGTGAGTTCACACTCATATTGATTGAAGCATGTTTGTGAGTTCACACTCATATTGGTTGAAGCATGTTTGTGAGTTCACACTTATATTGGTTGAAGCATGTTTGTGAGTTCACATTCATATTGGTTGAAGCATGTTTGTGAGTTCACACTCATATTGGTTGAAGCATGTTTGTGAGTTCACACTCATATTGGTTGAAGCATGTTTGTGAGTTCACACTCATATTGGCAGTAATTCTATGGCATGCAGCAAGTGTTTCAGACCTTTTGATGTTTGCATTCTCTCCATAGGAATCTCCATTTTTGGTTCTAGTTAAAAAAAAAATGTTTTAATAAGGCGAGGCTGCGGTGGTACTGTGGATTAAAATAAAGTGTAAAAACCTGCATAGGTATGGTTAGATACTGCGCTAAGGCTAAAATAAAAAAGAGAACCACGTAACAACCAAAATGTCTTCATCGGGGACAACGAACAACAAGTATATGAGCTAGCGACTCATAGAGGTAGGGAACATACAATGAAGATGTGAACAAATAAGGGAGTAAGAAAGAAGGGATAGTTGTATAGCACATCGAGTGTCGTTTCCAGTCTATCTGGCATGTATTCACGACACAGCCCAGATAGCATGTGGGCGAGCGGAAGATACATGGCCAGGTGGGCGTGAAATTTGGGGGAGTGCCGGATAAGCAGATTGCGGCCAAACACGGAATGTCTAAATCTGTCTGTCTTCGTCTTTTTCCAGTTTGGCGCTTTAATTGAATCCATATCACAATTTTGCTATTCCCTGTTTGGCCACTATCTGTTTATCCGACCTTCAATCGATTTCTAACGCCAATTCGACTATAACACTTCCGCTCGTCCACATGCTAAATGGGTTCTGTCGTGCGTATAATCCGAAAAAAAGAATATATTCTTGCCTACTTTTATGAGCCACTAGCTCATATTCATTTTTGTTCGATTTTTGTTCTTAATCATCATCATGTAGCTTGTCCTTGTTAGAACGTCGCTCTCATCAGTCAATCGATAGGATTTTCGATCAGCAGTCAGCCTACTCGCCTGATGCATGTTCATGTTTAAGTTGTCCGTGATGTCTTGTGTCCATCTTCGTCTTCGTCGACCTCTGCCTCGTCTTCCTGGAACATTGCACTCCAGAACCGCTTTTTACAGTCCGTCTTGGCGCTTGATGTGACCGATAAACCTGTTTCGGAGACATAACGTGATTTATAAGCCAGTTCTCTTCGACACTCAGATGTTACAGGATTGCTTTATTTGTTATTTTCTTTACCCAAGGTATTTTGAGGATTTTCCTGTAGCATTTTGTCTCGAAAGCCCCTATCTTCTTTCTTAATATTTGTGTGATGGTCTATGTCTCACATTCGTACATTTCCACCGGTAATAGCCATGTTCTGATGATCTTCAATTTTAATTCTTTGTTAGTATTGTGCCACAGCGGCGCTGACTAAGCTGCAACCTATTTGGCGAGACAAGCGCCTCGACCTCGGCATAAAAGTCAGACTACTGCGCTCTTTGGTGCTGTCAATATTTCTGTATGCCTGCGAGACCTGGACCATTACATCAGATATCCAGGGCAGAATACGTGCAATGGAAATGCGGTGCTATAGAAAACTCCTAAATGTTACATATAAAGATCGTGTCACGAACGTAGACATCCGTCAGAGAGTTGAAGACGCTATTGGTCCTTTTGAAGATCTGTTCACAACTATCAAAAGACGAAAGATGGCCTGGTGCGGGCACGTCGCGAGGTCAAACGGAATTCCCAACTCGATACTCTTTGGATCCGTACCGGGTCAGAGAGGGCGAGGACGTCCAAGGAAGAGATGGGTGGACAACATCACTGAGTGGTCAGGCCTTCGTCCCGGTGAGATACGTCAGGAGGCGACAGACAGAGAGAGCTGGCGTGGGTTTTTCGTGTCTTCATGTGTGCCCCAGCGACCTGATGGGTTACGGGATGAACTGAACTGAACTGATTGTGCCATATATTTTGTATACTATTCAGTTTCTACATCGCTATGGACAATCGTCTTCTCATTTCCCTTGCACAGTCCCCATCGTTTGTTATAAAAAAGCCAAAGTGTTCAAAGTAATCAACGTGTTCAATTTCTTCATTACTAATAGTGATCTTGGGTTGGGCTGGGTTGTCTGTCAATGGACATTATCTTTGTTTTTTTTAATATTCAGGAAAAGATTATGATCTTCACTGTGCTTCTGAACGGACGTAAGCAAATGTATAGGCTCTCAAGGCTGTTTGAAAGCGTAACTGTGTCATCTGCATATCTTAGTTCTGGAATCTCTTTTCCTTCAATTGAGAATGCGTCGAAATTCATATAATTTTCATCTATTTTTACCTTTCGCATGATATTCTCCGCGTATGTGTTGATTAAGTAGGGGGAAATAATGCAGCCTTGCCTAACACCTTTTAGGATCTCAAACCAATTCTCACGGCAGCTTGTAATATATATATATATATGTATATATATATATATATATATATATATATATATATATATATATATATATATATATATCCCACTGTTTGTCTAGTAATTTTCCCCATTCTTCTATGTAGTAATCTTCTCGTTCAGTCAACCACATCTAACTAAACCCTCTGTTGAAACATTGGCTAACGAGCAACTAATGTGATTGACAGAAATGTTTTGTGAATATGTCTTTCTTCGTTCTAGTTGTAGTCATCTGCAATGACACCACAATTGTGTTTATCATCCATGTTACGACTGCTGATGTTTATAATGGTTGTAGTGGGGGTCACGAGAGCTACGTAGAGATAGACAAAATAACGAACACCTTACCGACTGGGCCGGAATTGGCCTTTCCAAACGGAAGCCTTGTCCTGTAGTTGACTGGTCGTTTCCCGTAGCCTGCCAGACGGATGAAATGATTGGATAGAATTAGTCATGTGATGAAGAGAAGCAACATTCAAGATTGTGACAATGCTTCAAACATCGAATAGATAAGGTGAAATCACCAGAAGTTTTTCTTCCTTTTATTACTGTATCATATAGGGAGTATTGTGTCTAGAGTTTCTTTTATTACTGTGTCATATATGGGCTATTGTGTCTAGAGTTTCTTTTATTACTGTATCATATATGCACTATTGTGTCTAGAGCTTCATTTTATTACTGTATCATTTATGGCCTATTGTGTCTAGAGCTTTCTTTTATTACAGTATCATATATGGACTATTGTATCTAGAGTTTTCTTTTATTACAGTATCATATGTGGGATATTGCGTCTAGAGCTTTATTTTATTACAGTATCATATGTCGGATATTGTGTCTAGAGCTTTCTTTTATTACAGTATCATATATGGACTATTGTAGCTAGAGTTTTCTTTTATTACAGTATCATATGTGGGATATTGTGTCTAGAGCTTTATTTTATTACAGTATCATATGTGGGATATTGTGTCTAGAGCTTTCTTTTATTACAGTATCATATGTGGGATATTGTGTCTACAGCTTTATTTTATTACAATACCATATGTGGGATATTGTGTCTAGAGCTTTCTTTTATTACAGTATCATATTTGGTATATTGTGTCTAGAGCTTTATTTTATTACAATACATATGTGGTATATTGTGTCTAGAGTTTCTTTTATTACTGTATCATATATGGGCTATTGTGTCTAGAGTTTCTTTTATTACTGTATCATATATGTACTATTGTGTCTAGAGTTTCTTTTATTACTGTATCATATATGCACTATTGTGTCTAGAGCTTCATTTTATTACTGTATCATTTATGGCCTATTGTGTCTAGAGCTTTCTTTTATTACAGTATCATATATGGACTATTGTATCTAGAGTTTTCTTTTATTACAGTATCATATGTGGGATATTGTGTCTAGAGCTTTATTTTATTACAATACATATGTGGGATATTGTGTCTAGAGCTTTCTTTTATTACAGTATCATATGTGGGATATTGTGTCTAGAGCTTTGTTTTATTACAGTATCATATGTGGGATATTGTGTCTAGAGCTTTCTTTTATTACAATACATATGTGGTATATTGTGTCTAGAGCTTTCTTTAATTACAGTATCATATGTGGGATATTGTGTCTAGAGCTTTCTTTTATTACAGTATCATATGTGGGATATTGTGTCTAGAGCTTTCTTTTATTACAGTATCATATGTGGGATATTGTGTCTAGAGCTTTCTTTGATTCCTGCATCGCATGTGAAGTATTGTCTCTAGTGCTATCTTGTATTCACGTATCCTGTATAGTGTACTGTTTCTAATGCTTTCTTTAATTCGTAAATCAGTGTGGCAGTGGGCATAGTATTGGCATTGTCCCACACACAGCGTGTTCAACTGTATAGGTGTTACACCACACTGTTGAATTGTTCTTATCACACGCACATATTGTCTCCATGAAACATGAAAAAGAAGAGAAGTATTAAAGACTCTTACAATCATACCTGTAATCCAGCGGTCACAAATCTTCAGCAAGTGGACCACAAACAGGCCCGCGATTAAACTGTGGGTCCCCAACACGTGTGGAATCAGAATGTGGTATAAGCTATAAGATATGTTTAGTTGTGCTTGCTTGAAGCCACTCCTTCTCAGCACATTTTAATTCTTGACGACGGCTTCATTTGTGGCGGGTTACAGTGGCTCTTCATACATCTTGAAGCGTACTTGAGAATTTGGAACTAAGTCATCCTGGTTGTAGTACAATACGAGAGTCACTCTTATGGAGATTACATTGTCGACTCTCACTTTTTTTGCCAGACTATTGTGGCATAGCCTGTTTCCAGGAAGCCGACGTGGATGAGAGGTAGGGGTCTTGATAAGAAGGTTTCGGATGATCCGGATTGCACTCTTCTCTCCAATATTGGTTTGGTAAGAAGGCCAGGATGATAATATAGGTTTGGTAGGAAGACTAGGATGATAATATAGGTTTGGTAAGTATGATCACACCATCAACAACTATATATCAACGTGCACCCCAAAAAACACAACAACGATAACAGCCGATTAATCAAAGACATAATGTGAGATGACGGTAGACAGTGTAGATCGTTCTGGGGTTCAAGATAACGAACGACCTATATCCTGACTTCATAGACACCAATTAAGGGTACACTTAGATATGGATAGGAGTGACATTTTGAAGTCTACCAATGATCGCTTGTTAGATCTTCTTCTTCTTCTTCTTCTTCTTCTTCTTCGTTCGCTGTTAGACGTCAACCTTAATTTTTTCGAAAAAAGCAGCTGTCATCCTGAGGCTGTCGACACTGCCATAGAGCTTGTCTAGTGTTGCCCCTGGTGATGGTCACATCTGCTTTCTCTGATCCTCGTATGTCGGGCAGTTTTGCAGCAGATGTTCAGCGGTCATTTTCCCAGTACCGCACGTGCATTCGTCAGTGCCACCTATCTTCAATTTATTGAATAGGTGGTACCTCAGTCTATTGTGGCCAGTGCGAAGTCTGAAGACCACGACCTCCTCTCTTCTGTTCAACTGGTAATAGGCATCGTTTTTTTGTGTAGCCAGTATGTTCTGTTTCCCATGTGGTCATGTATCTAGCTCTAATAAGCCTTTTTGACTCTTCGTATGTTACACTAGTATCTGGTTGTGGTAGTCTTGCACCTTCTTTTGCCAGTCTGTCTGCCTCCTCGTTGCCTTGGATGTTACAGTGGGATGGAACCCACTGCACCACTACTCTTTTTGGTGCGGACTGCTGGCATAGTTGACAGAGTTCTGCTCTTAAATCACTGTTCAGTATTTTTCTGGCTTTTTAGTGCTGTGACTACGGCCAGGGCATCTGTAAGCAGGACTATATGGCTTTCATTTCTTTTGCATGTCACAATTTCATCTACTGCAGCCCTCAGTGCCTCTGCTCTGAAATTGCTTGAGTATTTTCCAGTTGCCACTGATATTGTTGTTTTTCTACCATTTGGTAGGCTCAGGAATACCCCTGCCCCTCCGTTCTGTGTTGTGTTTGTTACAGAGCCGTTGGTGTATGCATAGGTCCAGTCCATGCTTGGGTAGTTTTTCGTTATGTACCTCAGGGTTATGTCTCTTCTTTCTTTTTCAGTCTGGCTGTTCTTGTTTCCAATACCTGGTATATTTTCTACCACCTTTGGAAATATATGCTGCCTCCAGGTAGGTTTGCGTACAGTAGGGATGGGTTTTGGTGTTGTTAATGCGTTAATAGGGTTTTCGTTCATCTTTGCTTTGGCTATTTCTGCAAAGTTTTTCCACTTTAGTTTCCCATTTCCAAAATTATTTAGTCTCTTTTGCATTGGATGGTCTGTCAGTCTTCTGAGTTTTTCTGCTTGCAGCTGGGTTCTGCAGTCTCTTCTGTCGATCATGGATTGCAGATTTGTAATCTTTTCCAGTTCTACAATTGGCGTTGACTTCATGCCTCCTGTTATAACTCTCATGGCTTGGTTTTGAAGTTTGCTAATTTTATCAAAGTTCGCCTTTGCTGCTGTTGCCCATGCCGCAATGCCATACTCGAGAACTGGTCTCACTCTTCCAGTGTACAGTTTTTTTAGTATACTTTTGCTTGTGCCAGCAAGTTTCCTCATGATTGCCATTCTTTCTCTGGCTCTCATTCGGTTTCTCTCGATCTGACTTTTCCATGACATGCGCCGATCAAATGTGACTCCCAGGTAGTTTGGGTTGTCTTTTGGACGCAGATATTTGCCATTAAGACTTATTTTGGTTTTTTGGGGTTTGTTTGAAAGCGAGAATATCGTACATGTTGTGTTTTCCTCATTTATTTTGACCAGCCATGAGTTCGCCCACTCCTCCAGCGATGTTAGGGCCTGCTGCATCCGATTACTTGCTATGGTGAGATTCTTTTCAGAGGTCCACATAGCCAGATCGTCTGCAAACATGGAGCTGTGGACTCTTCTTGGTATATTCTCTGCGATGTTATTTATATACACCAGGAAGAGTGTGGGTGACAGTACTCCTCCCTGGGGTACTCCCTGCTCAAGTATCACCTTTTTGCTCATCTGCCCTTGTACTTGAACTCTGGCTGTTCTGTTTTTGAGGTAGTGGCTGATCCATCTGTACATTTTCCCACAAACTTCATTTCTTCGTAGCTTGACTTTAAGTCCCTCTTTCCAGACCTTGTCAAATGCCTTTTCTAAATCCACCCAAACCGCTACTGTGTGTTTTTTCTCCTGGTAAGCATCCTCTATTTCCTGTGCTATGAGAGTGATCTGATCCTCAGTGGATCTGTGCTGTCTAAAGCCTGCTTGCTGTGTAATTAGTATCTGTTTTTCTTTCAGATGCCATATCAGTCTGGTGTTTATTATACGCTCCATCAGTTTTCCTACACAGCTCAGCAGACTGGTAGGCCTGAATCCATTTGGATCTGCTCTATCTTTTTCTTTCTTTGGTACTGGTATAAGTACAGCATCTTTCCATGCCTGAGGTACAATTCCCCTTTTCCAGCTTTGGTTCATAACTGATAGTAACTTCTTCTTTGCTGTTTGGCCCAACCCCATTAGCATTTCGTTTGTTACGCCATCTTTTCCGGGCGATTTATTTTTCTTTAAAGTTCTCAGCTTGTTAGATCATGACACCGCAGTAGATGAATCAGCAATTCATAGAGCAGATATTTTATATCAAACGAGGTTTGAGTGGACTGGGGCGATAGAGAGGACGGAGCAGAAGTGTTTACAACCAAATAGCTGCAGACACCATCAGTATCTACGCACTTCTCCATTTTCTGAGAGAGACTACCTATGAGTATGCCCGGAGTGCAGTGAAATGGATTCTTAGGAAAAAAGCAGAATGTAGACAGACATATGTAAACAGAAGAACAATTCCAATGATGTACGATTAAGTTACAAGTTGTAGAACAGTCACAAACATATCGTTCAAGAGTACATTGTCTTTGCTTCTGGAAGCATTTCTATTTTAGTTGCACACGTTCTGCACAGTATAACCATGACCCACTTATTACAGTTGTCCGTGGTAAAACCTTTTAAATACATTTCTCTTTGCTAATGTATCCGGTGGCATGACTACATCCGCAACGTGGAGGTCTTTGCTAAAACATGCCTCCATCCAATCTCAGAAACACTTTACCGGCGGCGAGTTTCTTTGTTCGGTCATGTTGTATGGCTGGACCAGGACACCTAGGCCCACAAGATACTACACAAGTCGTTCCTCAGCGCCAAAAGTCCTCCCCAAACCGGCTGGAGGCGCAAAAGAGGCCGTCCCAGTACAGTATGACTCCAGCAAGTAGCAACCTCCTCCTCCGTCCTGGAACCACACCATAGTCGTGGGTCATGAATGTGACCGACCGACGCAACGGGCCTCAGACGCCCAAGCGAACATTATTATTATTAATGTTTCCCCTAGGTATCGCATGCTATATACCAAATCGTTCAGTTTAAACATAAATATGATGTCATAATACAATTTCACATGTGAGGATGTCACTTCACTTAGTCACTCCTCTTCTACTCCTGTTGAAGTGTGGATGTATTTTATACTTGCAACTAAGTGTGCAAGTGAATAGGTTATTGACCTTTTATGTCTTTGCATGTTGGAGAGTCTGTCTCATGTTGGCCTTCATGTCAGTCACTTGTGTAGGAAACTCGTCATTTGTGTCTGGAAATAAGCTAGTTCTTATCAATTATCAGCTATCAGGGGTTCTTTTATTCACACAATTTTCACACGTCATCTCTGACTTTATCCTTTATTTCAGTTGGGACTAGACGCAGATCTCACCTCCCTTGAGTCCAGATGACGAATGAAACTGCGGGACTCGAGCCACTCACAATTTCGCGCTTTCTTTCGTTAGTTTCTTGAGAAGCGAGCGCTGTACCAATTCAGGTATAATAACCCCTTATGTAAAGATGAATGTATGCAAAGTCTAGATGTTTGTGATAACTATTAGTCATAACAATACAAAATACTTCAAGTCACGTGACTCATATACTGAGCTATTTACTTACAATGTAAATTGATGTGACTTGCTGACAACAATAATTGCGAAGATTTATCAACAGTTTACTATCGTCAATTGGGGAGGAGACCAACGTCTGATCAGGCAAAACATACTGATCAAACATGGTATTCGGGGTCAGGCAATATATGCTGATCAGACATGTTAGATGGGGTCAGGCAATAAATGCTAATCAGACATGTTATTCAGGGTCAGGCAAAATATATTGGCCAAGACCCACCACCTCGACTTCCATGTAGTCCTCCCTAGATACGGACAGTTCTTCTTGGCAGCCTGACTAACGCGGTGGGGGATCGACGTGGTCTCCGTAGTAGTGAACGACACGCAGAGGAAGCCAAGTATAGCCAAACTGCCTCGATAATCCCGGTCCGCCTTCGTCAACATACTGGGGATAGGAAGAAAGCTACTGCAACCTGCCACTTAATGCCCTTTTCAGGGCGCACAAAAGAGTAAACTTACTCATCGTGGCTTTTCACAACAAGTAAGGTCATTTTAAAATTCTCCACACAACAAAAAACATCGTCCCAACAAAATAATGAAAACTCACACTATCCGTCCTAAACTCACACTATCCATCCAAAACTCAAACTATCCGTTCAAAATCCCGTGGGAATGGACAGTACATTAAAATCCCAGTTGAAACCATTTCTAAATTTCCAAATGAAACTGGAGAAAATTTGGTAGATATCAAGAATATGACTTGTAATCTACGCAAAGCCGACAAACCGCCTTCTCTTTGTTCTATGACAAATCTGGAATGGTTTCGACAGGTGTGCACATTCTGTTTTACAGTAATGTGGCCATTCTGTCATTAACTTGACTTCACGCTGCCCTTCGTTCCAAAATTGGGCTTCATTCAGTCATTGTCACCTATCTCCATTTCACTGAATCTTTCGTCCATTACTTGACAAAGACGTTTGTAGTCCCTTAACTTGACACTATGCGACTCTTAAGTTCATTAACACAACATCATGCAACACATGACTCACTAAGTTTACTTCACGTGGCTCTAAGTTCATTAACATGACCTCTTATGACCCACTAACTTGACTGTATGCGACCTTAAGTTCGTTAATGTGACCTAATTCAACCTTTGATAAACAAACTTGACTTCATGCAGCCATTGGTCATCTAACTTGACATCATACGACCCTAACTCCATTAAACTGACTGCATACAACTCTAAACCCATTACCATTTCTCTTTGCAGATCATTGGAACAGACCTTGACTTCTTAAAACCTGTGGTATACTAACTTGACTTCATGCAACACTTGGTAAATTAATTTTAATTCATGCATCCCTTGGTAATTCTCTCAATTCATGCAGGCCTTGGTGATTCTCTAAATTCATGCAGAACTTTGTAATTCTATAAATTCATGCAGAACTTGGTGAACTAACTTAAATTCATGTAGCCTATGGTAATTCTTTAATTTCATGCAGCCGTTGATCCACTAACTTGACTTCATGCAGCGTTTGGTCATTCTTTAAACTCATGCAGAACTTGGTAAACTAACTTAAATTCATGCAGCCCTTGGTAATTCTATAAATTCAATGCAGCCCATGATAATTCTATAAATTCATGCAGCCCTTGGTAATTCTATAAATTCATGCAGCTCATGATAATTCTATAAATTCATGCAACCCTTGGTAATTCTATAAATTCATGCAGCCCATGGTAATTCTATAAATTCATGCAGATCATGGTAATTCTATAAATTCATGCAGCCCATAATAATTCTCAAAATTCATTCAGAACTTGGTAAAATAACTTAAATTCATGCAACCTTTGGTAATTAGTTTAAATTCATGCAGCCCTTTGCTTCAGGTTATGTGATGGAATGAGGTCCACTTCTAAGCATGGAGACCGATGCAATTTCAATATATACAAGTTCTGGTGATCATATGAGGTTCACTTCTTAAAGTGAGACCGAACCAATTTCAATATATACAAGTTCTGGTGATCATATGAGGTTCACTTCTTAAAGTGAGACCGAACCAATTTCAATATATACAAGTTCTGGTGATCATATGAGGTTCACTTCTTAAAGTGAGACCGAACCAATTTCAATATTTACAAGTTCTGGTGATCATATGAGGTTCACTTCTTAAAGTGAGACCGAACCAATTTCAATATTTACAAGTTCTGGTGATCATATGAGGTTCACTTCTTAAGGTGAGGCCGAACCAATTTCAATATTTACCGGTTTTGGTGATGGTATAAGGTTCATTTCTTATGGTGGAGGCAGATCCAATTTCAAAATTTACTGGTTATGGGGACATTACCCCATGAGTTTTACTGGGGCCTGGAAAGGAAGCAAAGAAGATTAATACCTCCTGCCAGGCATGTCATATGAGGCAACTAAGGTGGGCTGCTTTCTCATCCTGTCAAAAATTTAAGCCACAAAAACCTCAATAGATGCGGCCAGGTAAACTTTTGATGAAATGACGTGTCTTTGTTGAAGATCTATTCTCCACAGTTAACTATAAAGGTTTTAATTGATTGATTGATTGATGATGTGCATGTCTTCTTGATTTCTACCTGAAGGCAAGCAGGTCTTGGTCTTGTGGATGGTGTCAACCAGAACATTAGTTGTTTATGACTACAGATATACCTATATGGTTGTTGTTTATCTAAGATTAACTCTTTGCCTCCTGAGTATGTTGGACCTCTAGAGACATGAATTCTTGCATTGTAAACTGTTACTAAGAAGAACAAGTGTATTTATAAATATAAGGAAACTTGGTATAGAGAAAGTTTTATGTGGTCAAGGTAGGACAATTGTTCAAGCCGATGTATCAGCTGTATGGTCTTGTAGGAAAATATGTCAGCCGATATTTCAGCTGTACAGAATGAATCAGTTAAGCCTAATTGTTGTGGTATATGTCCTATTCAACCATAGACTGGAGTCATTCTAGTTTTAATAAAGGGTGTTGGTCTTTCACATTTATTAGAATACAGACCTTAACTGAGTAGACAGGAAAAGTTCAAAATCTCTATTGCTTGTTCAAAGTTTTCGCCTATTTGTTTGTTTGTTGCGAGAGAGATGCTCGGATACTTTAAACACAAGCTGCATATATATCTATATGCAGATCAGCTATCTAGTCAGTTATCACATAGTCCAACAACTTCATCATTTATCTTGTCATCAGTTCTTCTATCTTCTTTTGTTCACTTTAAAATATTGTCTATATCTGCAATGTTGTCTCTTGTATAAACTTCACTGTCTTTTGTAGTTCTTGTCATCAGTGGTATCATCCCTTATATCATCATTCGATATCATAAAGCAGCACTTCTGTGCGAGAAACAGCTAACATAAACCTAGATGTATGCTTGAACTCATTTTTGTCATGCTCGAAAAGAAAACAAAAATGTAATAATCATGTAATAAATGTAATGTAATGTTGTAACATCTTTGTTGTAGTTTTCCGTTATAGTTTTTTCTAGTTCAGAAGTTTAATTGATCCTTTCAACACACACATATATAACACATGAACCAAACTGTCTCACAAACACACGCATAGAATACATGAACCAAACTGTCCCCCACACACACACACATATTCAACACATCAATAAAACTGTCTCCCACACATATACAAAACATGAACCAAACTGTCTCACACACACATACAACACATGAACCAAACTGTTTCACACAAACATACAACACATGAACCAAACTGTCTCACACACACAAACAACATATGAATAAAACTGTCTCACACACACACACATACAACACATGAATAAAACTATCTCACACACACACATATGCAACACATTAAACAAACTCTCATACACATATACAGCACATCAATAAAACTGTCTCAAGCACACACATACAACACATGAACCAAACTGTCTCACACACACATACAACACATGAATAAAACTGTCTCACACACACACATATACAACACATTAAACAAACTGTCTCATACACATATACAGCACCTCAATAAAACTGTCTCAAGCACACACATACAACACATGAACCAAACTGTCTCACTCACACACATGAACCAAACTGTTTGCCACACACATATATACATACATGAATAAAACTGTCTCACACATATACAACACATGAACCAAACTGTTTCACACACACACACATATAACACATTAACCAAACTATTTCACACACACACACTCATTCCATAGTGCCTACAGAACTTTCAGAGTTGCTTTCTCTGTTTCTCTGTCTCAACTGTCAAAATGATTTTCCATTGTCTTCGAATCCGAAACAAAGTAATGTGTTCCATTTCACACTTTGTTCATCTATGAGTATTACTTTCAGTGGATCTGTCTGGTCTACATGTGTCATGTAGAAGGCCTGTCTGTTCTTCTCTCCACTTTTTGTATATGTTCTCTTTTAATCTTTCTCGTATGACCCTTTTTAAACATTTCCTGATAATAACATTACTCCTCTATCATGTGTACCCTGCTGTAAATCTCACTTCTTTGGCAACTTGGAATACATAACCTTCTTTCCAGTCTGTATTTATCGTTTGCAAATTTCACCAAGTAACTTGTATAAAATCTCTGTTGAAGTGTCACTGTCTGCTTTGATTACTTCTGCTAAGATACCATCTGAACAAGTGGCTTTACCATCTCTCAGGAAAATTATGGGTTTCTTAATTATGTTTTTTTTTTTTTTGAGTTGTTGCAATAACTTTCAGCTCCATCTCTGCTGGTTGAATGTCTTTGGTAATTTTGTGGAGATGGTCGTTTTGAAAAATTGTCTAAATGCTTTATCATCTCTTCTTCTGCTCCTCTGCTTTCCCAATCAAATTACCTTCCCTATCCTCAATTAATCTATTTAATTACTTATATTTTCCTGTTAGTTTCTTTGTGCTGCTAAACCGGTCTTTCATTGTACCTTATGCTTCTCTTATACTATCTTCTATATATTTCCTTTGGTCTCTTCTGAAGATCTTTTTTACTTTTTACATTGCCTTCAGTGTCTTTTTTCCAAGCATTGGTTTTGCTTTTTTTTTCAAATTTGCTTTCTTCATTTATCTTACCTTTATCTGTGCTATAGTTTCTGTTGCTTTCCGTATTTTGTTATGGCATTCTTTTTCCCTCCAATTTCTCTAGAAATCTCATGCCATATATTTTGAATCTTTTTGTCAGTACTCTTCTGTATCCTCTTTTTCTTCTAGTTGTAACATATCATACGTATTTGATATAGTGAATCTAAATTGATCATGTATATCCTTGTTCTTTAGGAACCCCATATTGAACTATTGTTTCTGCTTATATGTTGCTGTATACTTTTTAAGTTTTATCTTTATTTTTGCTATCATAAGATAATGGTCTGATGCCATGTCTGCTTTTGTACATACTTTTTCATTGTGATGATGATGATCTGAACATCTTATAAATATATACATATATGGTCAACCTGGTTTTCTGTATTGTGGATTTTCTTTTAGTGTTATGTTTAGGTATATTTTGTCTATGAACATATGCATTTATAATATCTCTTTGAAAACAATGGACAGATTTCATGTAAGAATGCGGTCCTAGAATTCAGAGTCATACCACAAACTACATTCTATAATGTCTTAACATGGGTAATGAATGTTTTCCAACTCTTACACAACTTAAATATATACATTTTTAAAGCCATGAAAATAAATTTGAAAATGAAATCATACAAATATTAAAAACAACAATTCATGTAAAGACTAGTCTATTTTATTTATTTTATGAATAGCAGTAAAGACTATGTATAATTTTTGCATCTGAATAGGAACAATTTGTTTAAAACAGAACTATTTATATGCAATTCTGGCAGTTTTAGAAAGTGGAATATTTAGAATATAACAGAAATAGGAAAAAATGCTATTGTTGAGGCTTATACACGAAGCAAGTCAACTTCCTCTTGTGAATGTACCTTATTTAAACGATACTGACTGATGTATTTTGTTGTAAGTATCAACATTTTTGGTGGCAAGAGACCACAAATTCTGAGAATATGGGACAAAAGATAGATATTTTTAACAGTGCCAGGATACACCTTTTGAGTGCATGTCAAAATATATTTATACTACAGAAGTTTAAAAAAAATTAATTCTATATCTAAATATAAGATGATTATTTATAAGCTGATATCGTTAAATGTTATCAGGTGTGGAGTCCTTATTGCAGAGTTGATATAGACATGATAGAAAGGATACAAAGAAGAGCTAAAAAAAATGATCGTGGGATTTCAGAATTATAGTTATGAGAAGAAATTAGAAAAACTGGTCTGAAATGTCTAGAAAATAGAAGAATTTGATGTGAATTAATACATGATAATAAATATATCAATTGGAAGGATAAATGGATTATAACAAGTTTTTAAAAGTTCAACCGACTACAAGAACTAGAGGGCATAGCTCCAAATTATTTAAAGGCTGGTCCAGATTGGATATTAGGAAACATTTTTTCAGTCAGAGAGTGGTGAATGCTTGGAATGCATTGCCACGTGATGTGGTGGAGGCAGGGTGAGTTAATGCGTTCAAGAATAAATTGGATGATCACAAACATTTTTAAAGTGAAATAAACTTGTTGTATATAGACTCTGTATAGTCTTCTAAACCAGTATAATGAAGTTAACAATGCAATGGAATATATGTATACATCAAGTGTGAGACATGGGCAAAGAAAAGCTTTTCAAAAATAACTAGGGACCTTGTTGGAAACATTTGTGTCTAGCAGTGAACATTGTTACCAAAATAGGGATTAATAAAATGTTAACATCCAGTATATTTTGTTTGCACACTAAAAATAGGTCATTAGTTATTGCAGTAATACAATTTTTGTCTGTCTCACAGATGTTCTGAAACTGATTTTGTAAAGTGACACATTGACGAACTGGTACTATTTTCTTATAAACAGCTTCGGGCTATATTGAGACAGGTAATGGTGGTCCCTTAGCAGACCCTGCTAGCTTAGGTGTTACATTCTCACCAAGACCCCACCTCATGTTAAGTTCAGGTGTAACATACTGACCAAGACCTCGCCTCATGTTAAGTGCAGGTGTAACATACTGACCAAGACCTCACCTCATGTTAGAGCCAGGTGTAACATACTAGTCAAAACTCCACCTCATGTTAGGACCAGAGTAACATACTGATCAAGACCTCATCTCATGTTGGGTTCAGGTGTAACATACTGACAAAGACCGCACCTCATGTTAGGATCAGGTGTAACATACTGACAAAGACCCCACCTCATGTCCATGCTATGCACCTGGAAGTGGGCTATGTTACAGCTACATAACCGAGGAGGTTAGGATTAACACTGTGATCGGCATAATGTTGAGTGTGTTGAGATGTCAAATAATGCACTACAGCCAGATAGACTCAAGTACACCTTTTAATTACACCCCAGGAAATAAATTGGCATGAATAGTCTTAGACAATGTCAGAGGTTTACTTTTAATTTTTGTTCTTCACTTTAATTTGAAACAAAGTTTTCTTTTCTTTGCTTTCAGTATTAATCTTTGTCTTCAGATATGTTTTCAGCATAGTTTAATTTTCTGTTATCTGTCAAAACTTTTTTAATTGCTTGATCGTTTCAGTATTTTTCTGTTATTTCCTAATATTTTTTTTTCAAGATTGTTAATTTGTTTGTTTGTGCCTATTTGACTGTAAACTCATGAAATACACAGAAAAGCCCAACTATCAAGTCTACATTGTTGGAGAGGGATATATAACAATGTACATAGTTTCTAGAGCTGGCAGAGTATAGTGTGTGTCCCTAATCCAGAAGGTTTCAGGCTTGGTTGATCCTCTTGATGGCAACAGAATGTTGACAAAACGACTTTTCTGAATCTTAAACTTGTCTGACAAGCTGACTGACACATCCCTGAAGCCAAGCAGTTCAAAGAGGACAAAGAGGGATCAAAGTGAATGAGCTGACAGAAGCATGCAACTCCTAGCCGGCTGCTTGCATCAGCGGCAGCGAACCGGAGATGACCAAGATAATATTCTGCCTCAAAGCGGCAGCCTTGAAAAGAGGCTGCACAATTGATCCGGCAACGAGAATAGAGATCACAGTGGGAAGACAAACCTAGTACCCAAAAAAGCCAGCTGGAACCAGATGTGTCAGGCGGAAAGACAGACATTCCAGCCCTGTTGTAAACTAAGACACAGCTTCCCTTTCAGGACGAACGCAGAGGAAGAAGCAATTAAACATTTAAAGCTTTACTTCAAGATGATGAGGAAGTTTCCTAAAAAGGGATGTGCAAAACCTAATCATGCATACAGCAATACACAGGATCCAAGACTAACATCTGAGGAACCAGGCTGTGTTACAGTAGACTCCATCAACGAAGTGGGTAATTACACTGTGATCTCCATAGTAGTGTGCCTTCTGAGAAGCAATACAGCCAGGAAGACCTATGTCCATCTTCTTCAGTACACTTCATGATATTAACAAAAACAACTTTAACCCGCTGACAAAGAAACATGACCAAGATTGAATAACTCAGCACAGATAGCTTGGAACAACTACAACATATCAATACACAAAACCCTATTTTATGTTGGAAATCGACGTAAGAAAGCATTTGGTTCAGTAGAAATATCATTAATTGAACCTTAAGATTGCTAGATACATGACCAAATGGCAAACCGAACATACTGGCTACACAAAAAACGATGCCTATTACCAGTTGAACAGAAGAGAGCAGGTCGTGGTCTTTAGACTTCGCACTGGCCACAATAGACTAAGGTACCACCTATTCAATAAATTGAAGATAGGTGGCACTGACGAATGCCCATGTGGTACCGACAAAATTACCGCTGAGCATCTGCTGCAAAACTGCCCGACATACGAAGACCAGAGAGAGCAGATGTGGCCATCACCAGTGGCAACACTAGACAAGCTCTATGGCAGTGTCGACAGCCTCAGGATGACCGCTGCTTTTTTCGAAAAAATTAAGGTTGATGTCTGACTGCGTACGATGAAGAAGAAGAAGAAGAACCTTAAGATTAATTGTTTCTTTAGTAATTAAAAAAATATGTTTCTTATCATATGTGAACCTGGGGACGGCGTGGCCTAGTGGATAAGTGGCACGGCTCACAATCCGAAGGTGCTGGGTTCGATCCCCATTACAGCACGGGCCGTTACCCCGGGGAAGCAAACCCTTAGAAAATGCAGGAGGAAGCAGACCCTTACATAAAATGCATGCTGAAGTCGGATGCATTGGGCCGACAGGCGCAAAATAAAAACCACAGTGCAACGCACACCGCCTTGGGGATTAGAGAAATAAGGCGAACGCAAAAAAAAAAAAAAAAAAAAAAAAAAAAAATATGTGAACCTTATGATGTCATGAAGAGTTCATTATATAGTATTTTGGTTGCTCTGTGATCCCAACTTAATGTGAAGTCCATTGTAGAACAAGGAGTTGCAAAAGTCTTCTACACATGTCGGAAACAGTCAATATAAAAGGTATTTATATGTAAATTGGCTTTTACTGTGAAATGCTCAATTCTGTGAGATTGATGAAATATAATACAGACTTAGTCTTGAAAAATACTTACAACAGCAGAGTATAAATACTATAACATATACAAAGAATATTACAACGGAGATGTATAATTATTAACCTCCAGATTGAAGAACAAATATGTCACAGAAGATAAAATATGATACAAAAATGTAGGCAGAATTGTATTTACATTCTAAACAAGGTACCACAAAAGAGGGTAAGATAGTCCATTAATCAAACTATGTAAGTGAAGATGAATTTATTTCTATGTGGATTCAGTTAAATGTAAGATAAATGGGTTGTCCAATTCCATTTCCTGCTGCCTTGCCTTACCTAATTGTTGGTCAGATCTCTATTTACAGCTAGATAGACTAGAGCATGCTGGGACAAGGGCAGAGATGAGGTCCTTTTACTTTGAGAAACAAAACCCTCTAGTCACTACATTACTCAAATGGTGAGCAAATAAAGACTTGCAGGAAAGAAGCCAACAACAGCCACTGGAACATTAAATTAGGAAAAGAAAATGGGGCTTGATAGGACATGCACAGAGGAAGGCACTGTCCAACATAGCTCTGACATGAAATCATCAAGGGAAGAGACAGAAAGGTAGACCCAAAAATACATGGACAACAAAATGTAAGAAACAACTAAGACTAAATGGTTACATTTTGATAAAGGCAGAAAGAGCAGCCCAGGACCGTGTCTGATGGCCAGATGTGATCAATGGCTTATACATGGAGAGGAGTGATGGGTTTTATTGATTCATTGAATGTTGATGGGTTCAAATTTTTCACAATTATATGTTTGTTATGGAATGTTTGTTTTTTTTTCTCGTTTTTTTAGAAAGCTTTAAAAAATGACAAATTGAAATATGTGACCAAAAAAAACTGTATATTTAAAAAAAGTTTAATGTTATTAATACAAAAAATACAATCTTTTTTAAATACTAGCAAAACAAATGTTTTATCACAGCCATTAGAGAGCTTGTTCTGTTCATGTTACAAATCGTAGCTTTTTTTATCAAATTTTGTATTATACTTATAAGCTGAACAGAAATGATCTCTTTCAGTAGATACAATATATGCATAAAGAAGACATCATCAACATCCACTTTCATACGTAAACACAAGCAGGACACAAACAAAATTTGCACATGATCATCCTCAGCCATTCATGGAGGAGCTTGTGTGGTTGCTAGGCAACAGGCATACAGGTCCTCATCTCAGTGGTAGTGATAATAATTGGAGCCATCATCATATATTGTGCTATTGTAATCTGAAACAAAACAAAATTGAAATGTTTTTTAATTGGTCTTTGGTGTTTCACTGCACTTATAAAATTACTGGAATTTTTGCTTGAAAAAAATGTTTTTTTCTTTAACATGTACTTAAAATGGATTGTTTTATTTTGGTAATAAATACTTTTAAAATGTGAATATTTATTGAATCAATTTTCATTTATTTATAAAATGTATTATTTTGATGGCTCCAATATTTATCTACATTGTAGCTATTATTTAATATATTTAAAAATAGAGTTAGATGATTGCTCCTCCTTGAATGGCTGGTCTGAATCACATGACACATTTGCATACAGGTTAAATAAAATGAACTGGAATATAAAGTTCCAAAATAAAAAACAAACAACTGAAAACAAGAGTATGTAATGAATTATATTAGTGCAATTTTCTGTTTAAAATATAAATAAGAGGAAAGGTATTATGGCAGGTTAAAAATATGTTGACTGATGTAATTATAAATTTGGTCAACAATATATGTAAAATTGAAAATTTAGCAATTTGAGAAGAGTAGTACTTTTTGTCAATGTAAATATAATTTAACCTTTAAACAATCATATTGTATTTGTAACTGGCTCAAGACTTTTCATTCTCAAGTCCATGCACACTGTAGCATTACTTGGATTATATCAACTGATTCCACATACTATCTATAAGCTAGCAAAATTATAGAAAAGTGGAACAGGAAAATCCAGTGTTGGTGAAAGAATAATAAACTCAAGGACTCACTCAAGGAATTGTATGCTCCAGACCTTTATAACTATACTATTAATTTATGTTTGTTTAGTAAGGTGTTTTACTTTCTAACAGTAGTCATCATCATCAGCACCATCATCTTCTTTTCCATTATGCTTTCATTATCATTATTACTATCATCCCACCAACATCATTATTATCAAAGCTCTCATTCATTCAGCAGTATCCCCAAATCATTACGATCATTAATGTCATCATTACACCATCTTTATGACCATTAATATTATCTTAATATTTAGTTACCATTATCATCAAAAGTAATTATCACAATCATCAACATTACAAGTATTATCATCATCTTCCATATTACCAAAAATAATATTGTCATTCATATTACCATCAAGACTTTCATCATCACTTATATCATTGAATATTATCTTCACCAACATCATCGTTGCTGTCATCAAATACAAAATACATTTAACAACACGATAATGTATACTTACTGCGTCCGTACATGTATCCGTTACCACCCCCACCCCTGCTGGTAACAAGAAGAGAAAGAAGAAAAAAAGTGCAGATATATAAACCGTAGTTTGAGTAAATGATAGGAAAGTCAATAACAAAATGAATGATGTAAAAAGAGTAATATGTTGTGAGTATAAAAACTACATCTTAATTTCAAAATCAAAATAGATCCGAGTGGTCTGCCGTGGTCTTTGTGTATGACAAGGTCAAGAATAGCACCACTGCCTCACAGAGAGCATGTTGTAAGAGGCGACTAACTGTGACATGGCATAACACCGGCCATGGTTAGGTGGTTTGTTTAGAGCAGCATAAATGGCGCCTAACAGACTTCAAGTCTACTTTGCTATAGTGTATGAGTCTATTAAGATGGACTCACGCATCAGTTAACAACCTTCCGTAAGCGCTTGTCCAACGCAGTGGGTATTAAGCTGCTCAAGCCTAGCCGACTAAGCAGGAAACCCTTCTCTCGGCTACATCCAGTTCATACTAGAGCTGGCACCTGCACAGGGGCATCTGCCCTTGTAGAAGTACAGGTCGACTAAGAACTAAGAAGAACTAAGAACTAAATAGTTACCTGACTCTACCAGAGATAGGAAACGCATGACAGTGTGGAATGAAAGCAGCTATTCCCAACACATGCTACTGAAGTCTCTAAGAGCTCATTTCCATACAGCAGTAACTTCTATAGAACTGAAAGGTCAAGTTAGTCTCTTAGCAGACACTGCTGTCAGGGATGAAGTGTTAGAGACTTTATTGTACATGGCCACAGATTGTTCATGAGGTGTGGTGGACCAGTCCCTTTCTTGTTGCCTTGCCTTTCCCTAACAGTAAGCCAGGTCCCATTCACAGTTTGGTTGACTGCCTCACAAAAGCCAAGACCTCATAGAAATGTCCTTGACACTTCATCCCCTATGACTTTCAGTAACAGTGACATGACTACCTCTCATCATCATCATGAAACAAGTCCTTTGCAGAACGTTCCTCTCAGAACAGGTGATCTTTACAATTACTTCTACCATTACAATAACTATTTAAGAGTTTAAAAAAAAAAAAAAGCAAATTCCAAACTGATGTCCTTCATAAAAAATTTAAAATTAAGAAGGTGTGAGCAAGTGCATAATTTAATTTGTGATTTTGAAGTGAAGTTTGAATCACTCTTACATCGTTTTGGTTTAGCTGTAAGCCCAACATTTTTAAAATGACAAATTTTGTTGTTCGAAGCTAGTTGTGCTGATTTTAGTTCACTAACTTTAAAATGTTCTTTGGTAATGGCTTACAATGGTTCTTCTTAAGTCCTGAGGCATTCTTGAGAAGCAAAACTGAGGTCCTCCTGCTTTTAGTGTAATGTGAGGGTCCTAAGTAAACTCACCAAAATGGAGAATACATTGTCGATCCCCACCTCGATGATCAGATAACTGTGATATCGAATGTTTCCAGGAGCATGGACAAGAATGCAAGGTGAGGTCTTGATCTGTATGTTTCACCAGACCCTGATTACTCTTTACTCCTAGTTAACAACTATATATATATCATCATCATCATCATCTGGTTTATCAGGCCTAAGACTAGTTGTACGATTGTCTGAGCATGTCTCTCCATTTGACCCTACCCTCTGATTGATCAGCCCTAAGACTGGTTGTAAGGTTATCTGAGCATGTCTCTCCATTTGACCCTACCCTCTGATTGATCATCCCTAAGACTGGTTGTAAGGTTGTCTGAGCATGTCTCTCCATTTGACCCTACCCTCTGGTTGATCAGCCCTAAGACTGGTTGTAAGGTTATCTGAGCATGTCTCTCCATTTGACCCTACCCTCTGATTGATCATCCCTAAGACTGGTTGTAAGGTTGTCTGAGCATGTCTCTCCATTTGACCCTACCCTCTGATTGATCATCCCTAAGACTGGTTGTAAGGTTGTCTGAGCATGTCTCTCCATTTGACCCTACCCTCTGGTTGATCAGCCCTAAGACTGGTTGTAAGGTTATCTGAGCATGTCTATCCATTTGACCCTACCCTCTGATTGATCAGCCCTAAGACTGGTTGTAAGGTTATCTAAGCATGTCTATCCATTTGACCCTACCCTCTGGTTGATCAGCCCTAAGACTAGTTGTAAGGTTGTCTTAGCATGTCTTTCCATTTGACCTAACCCTCTGCAGCTCTCTTTACTTCAACATAGCTTCGTACTTCAGTGTCTCTGCATGTCCGAGGTCTGAGATATAAAGGTGAGTCTTGGTCGCCCGCTTACTCTTAAATCCTGGATTTTGCTCTCTAATGTCTTCTGTGTCCTAGCCAACAGAATCTTTGTATTTGTATCATTTTCAATTTGTGTCTTTGCGCATCTAACTTAGTGAGGATATTGTCACTGGACCTTCTTTCTGTCAAGCTCTATTATATTTGCATATATATCAGTGCATGTGCATATATGCACTGTATGAATATGCAGGAACATATGTGTGAGGTGCAAAAGAGGAAAGCAGAACATTTAAAATACTCACTAGTCCATGGGGGGCATAGAGTAATTGGGTTGTCCTATGTGATGGTGATACACTGACGGAGCTGGTCTCATCTGACAAGGAGACAAGAAACATAAATTAATGTGACTGCATTTATTCATTTTTCTTCCTTCTCTCACTACCCAGGAAAGAATACCACAACGGCATGTTATCACGGCTCGACTTGGTTTATTCACTTATTCTCCCCCATTGGGTGTAGAATCTTCTACCAGAAGGTGCAGAGGTCTCATCTTTTTGTTTGTGATGTATAGTATTCTCAATAAGAAATGAAAGCCATATAGTCCTGCTTACAGATACCCTGGCCGTAGTCACAGCACTAAAAAGCCAGAAAAATACTGAACTTAATGATTTAAGAGCAGTACTCTGTCAACTATGCCAGCAGTCCTCACCAAAAAGGGTAGTGGTACAGTGGGTTCCATCCCACTGCAGCATCCAAGGCAATGAGGAGGCAGACAGACTGGCAAAAGAAGATGCAAGACTACCACAACCAGATACTAGTATGACATACGAAGAGTCAAAACGGCTTATTAGAGCTAGATACATGACCAAATTGGAAACAGAACATACTGGCTACACAAAAAACGATGCCTATTACCAGTTGAACAGAAGAGAGCAGGTCGTGGTCTTCAGACTGGCCACAACAGACGGAGGTACCACCTATTCAACAAATTGAAGATAGGTGGCACTGACGAATGCCCGTGTGGTACCGACAAAATGACCGCTGAGCATTTGCTGCAAAACTGTCCGACATACGAGGATCAGAGAGAGTAGATGTGGCCTTCACCAGTGGCAACACTAGACAAGCTCTATGGCAGTTTCGACAGCCTCAGGATGACAGCTGCTTTTTTTGAAAAAATAAAGGTTGATGTCTGACTGCGTACGATGAAGAAGAAGAAGAAGTATTCTCAAGATGAGGTAGCTGACTTCATGCCCATCCCTCCTGAATCATTCAGCATCTACCATGGCATTTTTAGCTGTCTACCATGAGAGGTGGAGGTCTCCTTCTCTTTTTCATAGCTCTTATTGTTTCTGCAGTTTGGGGTAGGAAGCGCCATGCAGAACCCTCCTTAGTCACCTCTTATGACATGCCTGACGTTTCAGACCCCAGCAACACATGGATGGCACTGTACTTTGTATTTTCTGAACGCTGACTTGGTAGGGTTGTGCATGGGGTTTGCAGTCTCATCATATAAAATAGAGCGCTACAGAAACCAGCTTTACAGGAGCAAACAAAAGTATACAATAACATATGCTCTAATAGGTACACTTTGTTTTGACAAGTAGACTATGTTCTGACAAGTTGACTTTGTTCTGGCAGGTAGACTATGTTCTGACAAGTTGACTTTGTTCTGACAGGTACACTATACTCTGACAAGAAGACTTTGTTCTGACAGGTACACTATACTCTGACAAGTAGACTTTGTTCTGACAGGTACACTATACTCTGACAAGTAGACTTTGTTCTGACAGGTACACTATACTCTGACAAGTAGACTTTGTTCTGACAGGTACACTATACTCTGACAAGTAGACTTTGTTCTGACAGGTACACTATACTCTCACAAGTAGACTTTGTTCTGACAGGTACACTATACTCTCACAAGTAGACTTTGTTCTGACAGGTACACTATACTCTCAAAAGTAGACTTTGTTCTGACAGGAACACTATGTTCTGATAAGTACACTATTTCTGACAAGTAGACTTTGTTCTGACACGTACACTATACTCTCACAAGTAGACTTTTGTTCTGACAGGTACACTAAACTCTCACAAGTAGACTTTGTTATGACAGGAACACTCATTTCTGACAAGCACATTATGTTCTGACAAGTACACTATGTTCTGACAGGTACATTATGTTCTGACAGGTACATTAACATATGATCTGACAAGTACATTATATCATAAATTGGCTCGGTCCTTATCAGAGTTATTCCTAGGTTGGCTGACACACCATAAAGATGGTCTTACATGTCCTCATATATCCTAACATACTCTTTCTATAGTTGACCGATGTGTGTCTCATGAAAATTAGTTTTTAAAATCGTTCATAAACAAAAGGTTTAGGTTCATGGCAACCTTACATTTTGTATGCGTACTGACACATATATCACCCTACCAGGGCCACAGGTGCTGCAGGTTCAGCAAATGGTATAGTGTGAGGTCGTGATCCGCCAGGTAGCTGGTGAAGCATCATTTGTTGCATGACCATGTGGTGCATCTGAGCATTCTGTAACATCATCATGTCCATGAAATCTGGAGAGGCAATGGTAACAGATAGTTAAATGTTATGATGTAAAACCATGGCAATCAAACTTGGAGAAAGGAAAACAACACAGGAGATTGCAATAATGTAAGATAGATTAAAGGTGAGGAAGACTAACGTCTGGTCAGGCAAAATATACTGATCAGACATGTTAGTCAGGGTCAGGCAAAATATACTGGTCAAAACCCTCACCTTGGCTTTCTATTAGTCCTCCCAGGAAACAGGCTGTTTGCATGGCAGCTCGGCTAACAAGGTGAGTGATCGACATGATCCTCACAGTAGTGAGTTACATGCAAATGAAGCCAAACTTAGCACAACTGCCTGGAGGACCCCGGTCCACCTTCATCAGCATGTGAGGAAAGCTACTCCAACTCGCCATTTAACGTCCTTTTCAGGGCACACAAAAGAGTAACCTACCCATTGTGGGCATCCGAAATCAACAACCTGATAGATTAATGTCCTGATGTACAATTTTGTATGTAAAACCTCAAGAGAGAAAGCAACATAAAGGATTTCAGTAATGTAAGTCAGATAAATGATCTCCTCTACAATTATGAATATAATACCTGAAGAAAGAAAACAAAAACAATTTTTAATATAAGAAAGGCCAATGTAAATTGATACAGAGAATTGGAGCAAGGTTTTCAGCAAAATAGATAAAAGTTTGTTCAATTGTTCCTTATGTAGAGGTCAACTTTAGCAGTGCTCCTATGACACAGGCTTCATTATGGAAGCCCATGCTACTTCTGGTGGGGAAAAGGACACTTAACTTCATTATACTGGTTTAGAAGGCTCTACATATTCTGTACAGAACGTTTATTCCACTCCATCGATGCTAAAAATAACTGTGAGCATACAATATATTTTTTAATGCATTAACTGACACGTTCCTTTACCACATCTTGTGGCAATGCATTCCAAACATTCACAACTCTCTGACTAAAAAAACTTTCCTAGTATCTTCTTCTTCTGTGTTCGTTCTCAATCTCCTGCTACCAAGTCCTGAACAGGGTTTTACAAGTAGCAGGATGAAGTCCAGAGAATGGAATGCGTTGTTTCGCTAGATTACAGTTTGACTGCTATATTTGCACCTTTCGGTCCGACACATCCATCTTCGGCAGCTTCCTAATATCTAATCTGGACATGTCCTTAAACAACTTGAAGCTGTGCCTTCTAGTTCTTGTAGTCGGTTGTACTTTGAAAAACTTGATAAATTCTAATTTATCCTTTCCATTCATATTCATTTGATTATTTTCATTTATTTTACATTTTAAAATATTACATAATATATTTTACATTCTTTTAACACAGTAACTTCTTGTGAACATTATCTTCAGGAAATCTTGTGCAGGAATAATGTAAAAATGAAACTACAATTTTCAATAAGCTAATCTAGATCAGAATATCAGAATAGTTCAAGGTATAGTCTGACATGGTGAAGTGACAGGGTCTGCTCCATGGTCTCAATACAAATCAAACTATTCCAGACTAACCAAGATTAAATGGGTACCTGAATTACAGTTAGGTAAGACAAGGCGAAACCTAGGGGTTATAATAGATCATACAGGTAAGGTGAGTGAGCAAGTCCAGGTTATAATAGATCATACAGGTGATGTGGGTGAGCAAGTCCAGGAAGCAGTGAAAAAGGCAAATGCAATGTTAGGTATGATAACAAGAAATATTAAATATAGGAGCAAGGAAGTGATTGTCAAACTGTATAAAGCATTGGTTAGACCTAGATTGGAGTACTGTGTAAAGGTGTGGAGTCCTTATCATAGAGGGGATATAAACATGCTGGAAAGAATACAAAAAAATAGCAACAAAGCTGATAGTGGGATTCTAGAATTACAGTTATGAGGAAAGACAGTAGAACTGGCCTACAGTGTCTAGAGAAGAGAGGAATTGGAGGTGACTTAATACATGTTTATAAGATAATCAAAGGAACGAATGCAATAAAATATAACTAGTTTTTAAAAATTCAACCACCTACAAGAACAAGAGGGCATAGCTACAAATTAACTAAAGAAAGGTCCAGATTAGATATTAGAAAATATAAGTCTCTGGGCCCTACAGCATGGCAGTTCTGGTGATAAGAAATATGGTAATGACCTCTACCTCAGAAATACTTTGAAAATCGTTCCTACTCTTGACTGTTACAAATAGTACAGATAACTGCACATACATAAATCCAGACTTTTAGTCACAGAGTAGTGAATGTGTGGAATGCATTGCCACATGAAGTAGTGGAGGCAGGGATAATTAATGCATTTAAGAAAAGATTTGATGCCATACCTTTTAGAGCAAGGTAATGTAAATGAAACTGGTTGTATACAGACTCTGCAGAGTCTTTTAAACCAGTATAAAGATATTAAGTTAAGTTATGAAAAAGAATGTATCTGATCACCATGCCTCAGAACAGAGACCTAGCACCATGAAGCTGTAATGTCTGATTGCTCACAATAATGGCAGCTATGGCACTACTTTGACTTGAATCGGGCAGCAATGAGAATTATATAGTAAGTTGCACCTAACAATAATCAAGAGGGACATAACAATAATTACAGAATAGTTTCTGACCTGATTTATTAAACATGGTGTCTTTCTTGGGATTGCTGTCCTTGACTGCCAGAGCAGGCCAGGTGTAGGTAGGCTGTATGGCCTGGAATGGGATTACATCTGCTGGGGTCATTGGCTGGGAGACCATAGTCAATGGTTAGAGTGAGACAGATGGAGCAAATTGGTTGGTCAGATCATTTGTGTGTGTGAGTGTGTGCGTGATTGTGTGTGGTGTGTGTGTTTGTATGTAGTGTGAATAAATAATTAATCATGTGACATTAGAAACATTTCAGAAACATTTTTGGTGTATAAATAGTCATATGACTAGTCAGGGAAGTAAATAGTTATGTGACAGATCCGGTGTATTTATAGCCATATAACAGGTTAGGTACGTAAATAGTTATCTGACAGATCCGGTGTATTTATAGCCATATAACAGGTTAGGTGAGTAAATAGTTATGTGACAGATCTGGTGAATTTATAGGCATATAACAACTTAGATAAGTAAATAGTTATGTGACAGATCTGGTGTATTTATAGCCATATAACAAATTAGGTAAGTAAATAGTTATGTGACAGATCTGGTATATTTATAGCCATATAGCAGGTTAGGGAAGTAAATAGTTATGTTACAGATCTGGTGTATTTATAGCCATATAGCAGGTTAGGGATGTAAATAATCAAGTGACAGATTTGGTATATTTATAGCCATATGGCAGGTCAGGGATGTAAATAGTCAAGTGACAGATCTGGTATAGTTATAGCTATGTAACAGGTTAGGTAAGTAAATAGTCAAGTAACAGATCTGGTGTATTTATAGCCATATAACAGGTTAAGTAAATAAATAGTGACAGATCTGGTGTATTTATAGCTATATGACAGGTTAGGTGAGTAAATATTGACAGATCTAGTGTATTTATAGCCATATGACAGGTTAGGTAAGTAAATAGTAAAGTGACAGATCTGGTGTCATATAACATCTGATACTTATAGTCTACTAGGATCTGAAAGAGGAGCAGAGAATTGTTATAAATAATGTAATCTGCCAGGCATTTCAAACTAGGTAACTAAGAAAAGTTGCACATGGGATCCGCTACCCAACCTGCAGCAACTTTAATATGTGTGAAACAGACAAGAAGACTTTTGAATTTTAGAGTAGATGAGGAGTGATTATGTTTGGCAATTGGACAGACCAGGTGAATAAACATAATTGTGAGACAGATCAGGTGAATAAACATATTCATGTTACAGATTAGGTGAATAAACATAATTGTGAGACAGATCAGGTGAATTAACATAATTGTGAGACAGATCAGGTGAATGAACATAATTGTGAGACAGATCAGGTGAAGGAACATAATTGTGGGACAGACCAAGTGAATAAACATAATTGTGAGACAGATCAGGTGAATTAACATAATTGTGAGATAGATCAGGTGAATAAAGATATTCATGTTGCAGATCAGGTGAATAAACATATTCATCTCACAAATCAGGTGAATAAGCATATTCATGTCACAGATCAGGTGAATAAGCATATTCATGTCACAAATCAGGTGAATAAACATATTCATGTCACAGATCAGGTGAATAAGCATATGCATGGGAGAAATGAGATGAATAACATATTCATGGGAGAGATCAGGTGAATAAACATTTTAAATAGTCATGATATCTGTTTTGATATCTATATCTAAGGTTGTACAGAACAGCTCACACTAAATATAGCCAGCAAATTGTCAATGATAAGATATTGAATATATTCATTTATTGATTGTCATACCAAGTGATGACTTAAAAGGTAGACTAAGACTAGTCCTACCTGTACAGCAGCGACCTGTGGTACTGCAGCTTGTATAGGTGGAAGGTGGGTGTAGCTTTGCTGGGGTGCTTGTCTGAACTGGTGTTCTATCACATGCTTGACCTGGGCCATATCTAGGAAGATAAGAGCATCCATCATTTGCTGATCAGGCTGACATAAGTTAATCATCAAAGTAATCTCTTCTCTCTCTTTCTCTGTTCTCAAGCACTACGTTATACAGAATGCATCCAGTATTCAGCGACAGGGATTGCCGTCATTTGCCCCAAGCATCTTTCCTGTAGGTTGGGGCAGGTCATCAGGTAGTCTGGGTCCTGCATTGCTAACGGGGTGTAGTTAGACACTGCTATCCGCATAAAGGTTAGCTTTCTGAGAAGCCTCACATTGTACTACATCCAGAATGACACCTGTACTCATTCTCATATACGCCTCGAGATCTAAGAAGAGCCACTGTAACATGATACCACATAAATGCCACATAGACTTATGTTTCATCCATCCCTGATTACTCTTTGCTCCAGCTTCATCAGTATGTTTAATCTGGTCCTTACTCTCTGTTCTCACATATAACAGTATGTTTCACTTGGCCCTGTTTGCTCTTCGCTCCAACCTTCAACAGTATATTTCAGGCCATGATTACTCTTCGCTCTCACCTTTATCAGTTTGTTTCATCTGGTCCTTACTCTCTCACATCGAACAGTATGTTTCACCTGTCCCTGATTACCCTTCGCTCTCACCTGCATCAGTATGTTTCACCTGTCCCTGATTACTCTTCGCTCTCACCTGCATCAGTATGTTTCACCTGTCCCTGATTACTCTTCGCTCTCACCTGCATCAGTATGTTTCACCTGTCTCTGATTACTCTTCGCTCTCACCTGCATCAGTATGTTTCACCTGTCCCTGATTGCTTTGCTCTCACATTCAACAGTGTGTTTCACCTGCCCCTGATTGCTTTGCTCTCACATTCAACAGTGTGTTTCACCTGGCCGTGATTATTCTATTCTCACATTCAACGGTGTGTTTCACCTGGCCCTGATTACTCGGCTCTCACATTCAACAGTGTGTTTCACCTGGCCCTAATTACTCTGCTCTCAAATTCAACAGTGTGTTTCACCTGGCCCTGATTACTCGGCTCTCACATTCAACAGTGTGTTTCACCTGGCCCTGACTACTCTTCGCTAGCACTTTCAACAGTGTGTAAAGGTATATACAAATAACAGATACACGTGGGGAAAACTGAGCATCAACGAGGCATGACACATGGTAATGAATGTGAATATCTTTCTCTCCGTTACCTTGATTATTGTTATTGTTTCCGTAGTAACCAAAATGGTACTGCTTGCTGTTAATATCCGGTAACGATCGTCGAGATAAGGAGGAAGCTGTGTACCTTTTTCTTGGAGTATATGTTCTTGGACGTCCTTCGTTCAGCTGCTCTTGCTGAAATACCATGTTACAGGATACATGCTCAAAGACATTCATCGATGTGTGTGTGTGTGCGTGCGTCCGTGTGGGTATGTGTGTATATATGTGTGTATATATGTGTGTGTGCGTGTGTGTGTGAGAGAGAGAGAGAGAGAGAGAGATAAACGTTTTATTAGCGAATTAACAACATGTAAACAAGCACAACACCATATTTTGTTAAATTGTTTATTTAAATGCCAAGATCGTTTCCTAGTCGATATTCATCAATGTCATGTTAATAATATGTACACAATAGTTAACCAACTGTCCACTTCTTATGGATGAGCATTGTTGATCCAGTGGATACCTGGTCATCTCAGGATCCCAGGAAATTATAAGGCCGATGAGCTGGCCTGAAGCGGAGCAACACTACCAGAGCCACTACATATATCACACTACAGCCCTGCAGGCAGATCCTGAGAAACAATTATGGACATGAATGGCTAAATCAGTGGCCTACATGCCAGGCAAACCGAATATATTTAAGACACCAAGCAAAACCAAATCCCCAGGACCCAGCCAAGAAACGGAAACGAAGAGATCAAAGTTCGATCTTCAAGCTGAGAATAGACCAAGCCACTCTCAACAGTCATCTGATTTCAAACTGAGAACAGACCAAGCCCCTCTCAACAGTCATCTGACTTCAAGCTGAGAACAGACCAAGCCCCTCTCAACAGTCATCCGACTTCAAGCTGAGAACAGACCAAGCCCCTCTCAACAGTCATCCGACTTCAAGCTGAGAACAGACCAAGCCCCTCTCAACAGTCATCTGACTTCAAGCTGAGAACAAACCAAGCCCCTCTCAACAGTCATCTGACTTCATGCTGAGAACAGACCAAGCCCCTCCCTCTCAACAGTCATGTGAATGGAATTGACCCACTTCGTGAACCAAACTGCAGACTGTCCCGCCTACAAGGAATCAGTCGATGTCGTCCTGACTCTACGTCTAGGGCTAAACTTTAGAAACTGGCTGTTCCAACCATACCCAACGCATCACCACAACAACTGAGGAATGCATGTGCTTTTGTCCAGAAGACTGTGGGCTCTCAACAGCTACCATCATTATCATATGTGCATGTAGATCATGCGCGTGGCGCAATGTGAGTTTTGTCCAGCTGTCTCCTGAAATTCGACACAAGAGCTACCAGCTACAGCTAAAATTTATCAATCTTTTTGTCTCAGAGGAACTCTTTATTTAATAATTTTAGAATGTTAATATTTATATACAATCGACAATACTTTAGCCAGTCAAATACGTTTTTCAATAATAACACACTCGTATTTGTCAATGATTTTTGATCGATCCTAATTAAAGATATAAACAACATGAAAATATCTAGGCAATTCTTCTTCTTAGATCGTTGGTCAGCGACTGACAAAGCAATCACTGACCATCGCCCCTGATGTTTTAAAGGGCAACAACAAACTCCATTTACAGCCTCACAAAAGCAGCACTGGCCTTGAAGATTATGTTGCTGACCTCAGAGTCAATGGTAGTTTCCATGGAGAGAGTGTTGCCAAGATAGGTGAAGTTGTCTCCTAATTGGAGGCGCTCACTCTTGACTCTGATATCTAGATCGCGATATACATCACTCGTGGCAGGCTGAAACATGGCTTCGGTTTGTGTGTGTGTGTTTACTACAGATGTCCACATATTTATGTATGTCTCATTCAGTTCTAACAACGAAGACATTGTCAGCATGTAAGTTACAGATAGTTGCGTCCTTTACCTTGAAGTGAGCCTGCAATCGCCTTGTGATTGAAAAGTTCTATATTTTATTTCCACTCAGCTATCAATACAACCCAGAGGGATTTCTCTGAGCATGGCAGCAAACATTTTGCTGAAGAGTGTAGATAGTTTGTATCCGACGATATAGGTACCGAGTTGACCTCAGTGGGTAAACACACCATAATCTCCACTGCACTATAGCCAGGAGGACTGTTAGTGGTTACAGCACTGGGGAGCCTAAAAGATACAGACCTAAAGGACGTAAGAGTAAAGCTCTATAAACTATCCCATCTCTTCAAGATAGTTGTCATTGAAGAGTGGAATTCATCACATTGCACCATTCTTGACAATGAAGAGACTGACATAAAGTGGGGATGTAAGAAAAGTCCCTGTAACTGCCACACACAAAATTTCAATAGTTGAATTAACTAGGTACGAGTGAATTCCCCAACAAAAATAATAACAACGACAACACTGGTTCACAACATTTCTCAAACCTGTAACCACTTAAAGACGATGATAATTTGTTGCGAACTACTTACTCCCCCTCACCCCCCTGGGAAAGGTACAACTCTAGGGAGTTCAAGCTCCAAGCTTCACTCCTAACAAAATGTTAAATGAAAGTAAGGAAATAACATCAATTTTACAATCTCTGTGATCAAAACTAGATATGCCAACCTACTCACTCTGATTCTGTCAATCAGCTCTTGACGCTTTAGCATAGCAGTCTGAAGTTTGATTTGGTCTTCGTAGCCATTGTCCGCTGCAGAAACAATAGTACAAGTTAAAGTACAAGTTTCATCCAAGCATTTCATCCAAACATTTCATCTAAACATTTCATCCAAGCATTTCATCCAAACATTTCATCCAAGCATTTCATCCAAACATTTCATCCAAGCATTTCATCCAAACATTTCATCCAAGCATTTCATCCAAACATTTCATCCAAGCATTTCATCCAAACATTTCATCCAAGCATTTCATCCAAACATTTCATCCAAGCATTTCATCCAAACATTTTATCCAAACATTTCATCCAAACATTTCATCCAAGCATTTCATCCAAACATTTCATCCAAGCATTTCATCCAAACATTTCATCCAAGCATTTCATCCAAACATTTCATCCAAACATTTCATCCAAACATTTTATCCAAGCATTTCATCCAAACATTTCATCCAAATATTTCATCCAAACAATGTCCGCTAAAGGAAACAATAGCACAAGTTCAAGCAATTTCATCCAAACATTTCATTCAAACATTTCATCAAAACATTGTCCGCTAAAGGAAACAATAGCATAGGTTAAATGAGTATCACCCAAACATTGTCTGCTAAAGGAAACAATAGCACAGTTTAAATGAGTATCACCCAAACATTGTCCGCTAAAGGAAACAATAGTACAGGTTAAATGAGAATCACCCAAACATTGTCCGCTAAAGGAAACAATAGTACAGGTTAAATGAGAATCACCCAAACATTGTCCGCTAAAGGAAACAATAGCACAGGTTAAAGGAGTCTCATCCAAACACAAAATTGGGTAATACAATAAAGCTTCCTTTATACGGCGTGATGGGCTTCTGAACCTAATGTCGGAAAACGTCGACAATCAAAAATTCCTCGAATAGACGGACATATATATTTAAAAAATATTGTTATTGTTATTAAATCCGTGATCAATGGCTGGCAAAGCGACCATACCAACCGTCACGCCTGATTGCGTCATAAAGGACGCAACTAACTCATTCCCTTTCGCCTGGTCTGCATCCATTCGCAGTTCGCTGCCCTAGCTTTGGTTCACGATTTACATTTCGGCTTCTGCGGATTTTTGTCAAGTTTCGCCTTCCCTTTGGAATCCATAGCATGACGGTTCAGATAATAGTGTCCGCCTCTCTTGTAAGAACATGACCGACACAATTCTAGCGCTAACCAGTTGTAATGTATATCTTCTTGGCTGATCTGGGCAAGCAGTTCTTGATTAGTGATGGTGTTCCGCTAGAAAATGTGTGAAAGAATGGCAATTTGCACATATCCTTTTCTGCTACTCTGCAGCATTCATCACCATCAAAGAGTACGCACTCTTGTATGTTCTAAGCTTAGTGTTTGTGATGCACTGCCAAGATATTTAAATGTTGTTTAATCTGACAATGGCTGCATTTTTCCATAGTGAATACATATGCAGACTAATACAAATATTTATAATATCATATACTGTATGTGTAATTCAAACCGACTGAGCACGCACATGCTGGAAATATTGAACACTCTGACAACCGACGAATACATCGTGCAAAGTGCGAAACCACGCGCGAAAAATAATGGTCAAGGACACTGAAAAATCACTAACGGCATTAACGGGACACCCGACCAGCTTCCTTGTTTATAAAGCAGCATCCAACCACAGCCAACCGTGGAAAAGGCCTTTTGACTCACGGAGAAACCAATTGAAACGTCACATTACACGGCTGAATAAATAACGGAACGTGCATGTGTCAACTATCAGTGCAACTATAAAAGCGTGTTCGGGAAACAAAGATGCAAATGCAGTTGGCTTCAGGGCAAGATTCTGTGAAAGGATTACACCCAACAATGATCTGTTGTGTTTCATAACTCGAAATTGTTTTATTTATCTTTGTGGAGCATGGAATGATTATAAACTTTTGCACAATATGAGTTCCGTTCTTTTGTTGGCGGTTGAATGTGACAGTTCAGACGGCATATCAATGATCGAACTGTTGTGTATCCGGGAGCAAGTAGACATAAAGGCTTAACAAAGGCGAGGAGGCTGTTTAAAAGAAGACATTGAAATAATATATTTTGAGAAAAATAGCGATATTCTGTCAGTAGAGAACATGACCAACTAAACGACGACTTTCACACTCTCGACCGGCAGGGACAGATCACCATTCTTTGTCTCGGGACAAGGTACATCATACTAAATAAACACATGTTCAAGCTTAGATTATCTGCTTCACCATGTGGGCTAAATGAAAAACAAATGATGAATATGTGTTACACGAATGTCCATTGTATGACCAACAATTCAACACTAAAATCCAATATGTATGAGCTATAGAAAGACTCCCTTCAAAAAAACTTAAACTTAAACTTAACGCTTCTATACTGGTTTAGAAGATCCATCAGTGGAGACTATCACGGAAAACCATCTGACCGTGTAAATATAAACGATTCCAACACAAGAAGAATAAGTGCAACATGTTATGATCTAGGGTGCCTTTATGATGTGTAAAACATAACATAACTAGAACCTCGCACGGTGTCTGTCGTGAAAGGCTCATTAATTCATTTATAGGAGTCTCAGTCTTTCCAGACTCTGCATAGCCTTTGTGAGTAGCCTCTCAAGGCGTAAGCCTTGGCGCTGAATATGGAGACCCTGCGCTGTTCAAACTACAGGATCCCCCTCTCGGCCTCGCTGGTGTAATCCAAAGGAATTCAAAGCATGCCAATTTGGCACCATGCTCAGCTGCAGGAGCTACCCGAATAAGTTCGCAATTTTGAAACCATCCACCGTAGGTGCTACCACTCCGGATTTTCTGTCTTTGAGTTGATTTTCTGAGTTTACTCCCGTAGCCCTATCCTCTCCCGAGGTTTCCATACGGCAATGGAGTCGTTGCCCGCAGATGCTAGTTACTCGAGACATCCGATGATACTCTCATCGTCCCAAGGCTAGCCAGCACTCTCTGGGACTTGTGGGGTTAAAATCAGCGTTCCTCCTCTGCTAGGCGAACTGCCTGAACAGGCCAATGAGCTTCGTCTACCCGTGTTTAGAGTCAGAGTTTACCTTCTCTTAGATTGGCTGCCAACCAAGGCTAATGAGCCCAATCTGCTCGCCCAGTTTTACCGCCGGGTACTCGGGTCGCGCCCCACAGCAGGCTGGATCTGTAAGAAACAGGGGGCCCCTCATGAAGGTGCTGCTGGGGACACAGTAATGTAGGAGAGGCCATTGGCATGGAAACTTCTGAACGGCAAGCCGAACAGTGAATCCAGCGGCGATCTCTACACCTGGAAAGGAGAGACTATATCAGACGCTTCACTTTCCTTTAACGAGCGGGACGTCAAGTCAAGACCTTGCTACCCCTAGCGTGAAAGGCTATTAAAGTTAGTAATGTGCAATGCTAGAAGAGAGTATAAATGCTTTTGCGAAAAGGTACATGAAGTAGGTCTACTACAGTGGTAACTCCATGCTTCTTTGACGCAAAACAAGTCGTAATATCACCAACATGGAAGGCTGGGTAGAGAAATGGAAACACGATGTCAAATAGCCTCTGCCGTGATTTATCAATTGTGATCACTTCTAAAACACCCGGACATCAGAATGACAACAAAGCAGTAATTGATAAGCAGGTGTTCTTATATCAACTCTGTGCTTCTAATGTCAACCATGACGCTAAAAGGCAGAAGAGAGGAAAATAGCGACAAGTGAAGTAAAATGTATAGGAAAGATCATTTATGTTACCAGGAGAGATAGGAACAACAAAAAACTGAAGATATTAGAAATATGGTGGGAACTATCCTTTGTGTTGAATACATTTCAAGACAGAGAACATATTCGTTCAGTTATCACATGAGAACGTGACCTTATCAACTTGGATTTATCGACTTCTACGTCCAAAGTTTGATAATCTGTGCGTACAACACAACTGACAGATTTGACATGATCTTATAATCCTTTCAGATTCACATCGAATAACTCATTTGCATACTGGAATTTAGAATATTAGAATATATTTAGAACACTCTGTCAGACTGTTTTTAGTTCACCTTTCGTTGTTGCTCTCTCACTAATTGCGTGTTTGCATCTTTCCAGTCTGCCCTGAACCTTTCCCCTCCAGTATTGTTTTCAGCAGAGTATTTTGTTTATATCCTAAATTTTGAGGCGGTAATGTTTTTTTCAGACCGCAATGGCTCCCGGGTCGACCCAGCCTTAAATGGGTACCGGTTCAGTCCGGGAAGTAAAAGCGGCGAGGGAGACGAGATGGCTACCGCCCTCATATAGCCGAGCCTTTGAAATGTGAGATCGCTAACACCTCACACCTCTACAGCAGTAATGCTATGGGATACTTTACTTTACTTTTTATATCCTAAATATTTGATCTGCTTAATTGTGTATAGTTAAATATTTCCCTTCCCATTTCTAATCTCGTAATTTCTTTTTTATTTGCTTGCTTTTCTGTCCACAAAATGTGAATAAATTCTTCTGTACAATCACGTTTCGACAAGCCTTTATTCTGCCCACCTAATGGTTGCTTATCCTTTCTTTACGCTTGGAACCCTGGTATTCAAACAGGCATGTCAATGTCTGTTGCCAGGTAGCCGAATTGCTTCAGTTATATTGAGTAGGTATTTGACAACTTCCTGCGGCATACTAGGTCTGAGGGAAGATACCAATAAATTGGGTAGATTTTTAACTAGAATTTTTGTTCGGGCGGCGGCCGTTAAGCCTACTTTTTTCGATTTCTAACTACAAAGGTATTTTTAACATGCTTGACACTGAACACGGGAGTCTGATCTCACTTTCAAGGGATCAGGGAAATTTACCAGAAGATCCACGGGAAGAAAATCCCGGTCTCCACCGTGATTCGAACCGGACACTTTACCTCGAGACCGATGAGTCGCCCACCCGAACCGGACACCTTACCTCGAGACCACTGTCCCCCACTCGAACCGGACACCTTACCTCGAAACCACTGAGTCCCCGACCCGAACCGGCCACCTTACCTGGAGACCACTGAGTCCCCGACCCGAACCGGACACCTTACCTCGAGACCACTGTCCCCCACTCGAACCGGACACCTTACCTCGAGACCACTGATCCTCTTTTCCTAATTATGAATATACATAACACCTGATGACTCCAACTAATAATTTCGTTGGTATTTGTCTGGATATAAAAATAGTTTACATGTTGTTAAATGTGTTTTGGCCACTACTTTTCTCTTCTTCATTTAAATTTCACATCTGCTATTACTCGTTATTACCAGTTCTAGGTTAAAGTAACCGTTTACTTGCTCCTGTATCTCCCCATTTGCCATGATTGTTACTATAATAAGATACTTTGCATTAATAATAGTTGTATTAATGTACATCAATCAGTCACCATTAAGTGTTTTGATAAGTGGCGCTAACTATAAACTCCTCAATCATAATGGCGATAACGATCAATTGTTTCTGTTTCTAAGAATCGACGTCACTGCACTCCGGGCATACCGATAGGTGCTCAGTCTCTCTCTTATCAAATAGCGTTAGGTATGGATGCTGATGGTCCCTGTAGCTCGCTGGTTGTACACGCTCCTGCGCCGCCTTCTCATGCGCCCCACTCCGCTCGAACCTCGTTTAATGTCGAAACTTTGCAGTCTGTGGATTGCTGCTTCATCTATTGCGGTGTCCTCATCCAGCAGGCGGTAATTGATTGATTTCAAAATGTCACTTCTGTCCATCACCAATGTGCCCATGAGGGGAGCCCGTGAAGCCAAGATGTCAGCTCTTTCATTGCCCTGAACCCCGGCATGAGCAGGACAGTAGATTCAGGTCAGCGCCTGGAGGTTTGAGGCCTCAACAGCAGCTATCCACTCGTACCTAAGCCATCCCTTCTGTACTTTCTGAAGTACGGCTTACGTGTCTGTCCCGATGACTGCCTTTGTTATAGAAGTCTCAGATATATATTTCAGTGCTGAGGTCACTGCTTCCGTCTCCATTCTCAAACTGGAGGTTGTTGACATGTATGCCCAACTGCGCTCAGCAACGACATCTACTCTCACTCTAGCCGAGAAACCCCAGCATGATGTCCCACTGCGCACAACTGATCCGTCGGTGTATATGACAGCGTCACTCTCCTGTGTGTTCTCAGTTATCAGCTGATTTACCTCGTGCTCTGCACTTTCGTTGTTCCGTTCTCTGCATTCCTTGCCTAAGGTTATGATGGCTCTCTGGTACTCTATCATTCTATCACCAGTGTTGACCCATTCTTCCCCTTTGGCTATCGTCTCAGCTGGAGTGACGTGTCCGATTGTTGTCTCTGCCTGTGCCATCCATGACGACCCTCTCTTGATTATGCATCCCTTGATGTCTGAGGGTGCCGAGTGTCTGTGGTGACACACATATAGGCTTTGACTTGTGCCAGTTTATGTCTGGATGTCACCGATAACAATCCCAACATGTACCGCATCATCACAATCGGTGTATCTCTAGTGCAGCCCAGAACCAGACGCATACCTTCATTCTGGATGCGGTCCAACCTTACACACTGTGTTCTTGATAGTGTGAGGATGCCTAGTCCGTAATCGATGACAGACAACACGATCTGACGAAATAGGATGAACTACTCAATCACAGTGGCGCTAACGATAAATCCCCCAATCACAGCGGCGTTAACGATAAATCCCTCAATCACAGCGGCGTTAACGATAAATCCCTCAATCACAGCGGCGCTAACGATAAATCCCTCAATCACAGCGGCGCTAACGATAAATCCCTCAATCACAGCAGTTATCACTCACTCACACCCCCTCTCTCATGCTCCTGAAAATAACTGAGACACCCTGTTAACCGATGTGAAGGTCCAACTTGTTAGAAACAACCAAATTTGAACGCGAAACACGTCATTCTCCAGAAATAGGTTCAGTAATAGTCAAACTGTCCACCTTATCTTCGTCATCAAGTGCTATTTATAGACTAGAAGCTTATCAAGAGTCAAGCAGGTTTCAGACCTGGAAGATCATGCTGTAGCAAGATCATTAACCTGACACAATTAGCGGGTGTGAACGCAAGCAGATCATAGGAGTTACTTTTCTTGATCTAAGTGCAGCATATGACACCATAAACCACCAGAAGTTGTTTGCTAAGCTGTACTCTATGACGAATGATTGGCGTCTTACAACCCTCATTAAATGTGGCTTGAATAACAAGATTTAGGTTACCCTGGAGAAATAACGGAGCGAAGGGGGAAGGGTGGAGAGACGGTCGATGACGAAATGAAAAACAGGTCTGTCACAAGAAAGTGTCCTAGCACCTATGTTATATAATATTTACACCAACGACCAACCCACAGATACAGAAGGAACACAATTTATGTATATCGTTGATGCAGCAGTAGCTGCCCAGGGAGTCGGCTTCGAAGAAGTAGAAAAGCAACTGACAATCACCCTTGATGCTCTTTCTCTATAGTACCAGAAAAATCGCCCCAAACCAATAAAAAGTAGGAATGTTCGCTAAGGCGTTTGAGGCCCGTTGCATCGGTCAGCCACATCCATGACCGACATCTGTGGCGTGATTCCAGGCCTCGTCTAGGGCGGAAGAGGAGATTGCATAATTTGCTGGAACCATACTGTTCGAGGACGGCTTTTTCTGCGCCTCCAGCAGGTCGGGGTAAGACTTTTGGTCGGAGGAACGACTTGTGTATTATCTTGTGGGCAGGGGTTTTCTTGTCCAGCCGTACACCATGACCGAACAAAGAAACTCGGCGCTGATCAAATGTTTCTCAGATTGAGTGGAGGCCTGTTTTAGATCTGCGTTGCGGATGTAGTCATGCCATTGGATGATCAGGACACGCGCTGGTTGCGCATGTGAAACACTTCCAGTCTCAACATGTCATGTTCCAGAAATGTCCAGGTTTCGGAGCCGTAACGCAGAACTTAGACCACACAGGACTGGTAGATGCGGAATTTTGTCCCAAGGGAAACCTTACCTTTACTCAACACACGTTGTAAGTCGTGCATAGCAGACGTAGCTAGTCCGATCCTCCTTGACATATCTGGATTAAACGAAACCACAGGAAAACCAAAGTATGTGCCTCTCATCTCAGAAATAACAAAGCTGCAGATCAAATGGCAAGGGCTCCAGCTCTCAAATACATGGAGGTAAAGTTGGATCGCACGCTTTCCGACGCGGTACATTGCTAGGAGACAAAACAGAAAATACAGGCGAGAACAATTATTATTCGAAAACTGACTGGCATAACATGGAGAAAAAAACCAGATGTCTCAGAACATGAGCATTCGTCTTGTATTTCTCGTTGCTGAATACGCCGCGCCAGTTTGGAAGAACTCGGCACATGTCAATAATGAATAAGACAGGCCGAACAGCAACTGGGTGTCTTAGACATACACCATCTGAGAAAATGTACCCTCTATAATCGGTGTTTCTCCACCTGGGAAACGAAGAATTGTCGCGTCAGAGATAGTAAGAGAGAAATAGCTAACGACCCAAGGCACCCTATGTTTGGACATCAGGTGCAGCGCCCAAGACAAAAATCAAGACGACGTTTCTTACAGTCAACCCAGCCCCTACAGACTAGTTCTGGACAATGCCGCATCAAAAGATGGATAGAGCTGACGCAGGTACCTTGGATCGAGCTACAAGAGGGTCCTTATGCAACATGGAAGTCACTAAATAGACTTCGAATCGGCGCATAACGATACAGGAAAAACCTACAGAGGTGGGGATACAGGGAGGATGTAATCATCGAGTACCTTACAGATCGATCATGAACATTATCAGAAATCAATTTATACACCAAAGGAGAGAAGACAAAAACATAAGCAGTACACCGGACCCAATTCACCAACTCAAAAGAAATCAGCAAACTACCTTATTTCGTCTGAGAACTGGACACTACAGACTACTAGAGCATCAATACCGACTGAAGATCTCACACACCCATGAGTGCCCATATTGAACAGGAGGCCAGACCCCTGAGCACATTCTACAGGAATGCCCAATCTATAGAGGAATGAGATGCCAGACCTGGCCAGAGGGTGCGGAGCTGAGACAAGAGCTGTGCGGCAGTCGCTCCGACCTGGTGAAGACTACAGACTTCATCATGGCAGCTGGCCTGCAGATATAGCATGACAAAAAGATCCTGAACGCAAAGAAAAAGAACAGGAAAGATGAACAGTGCAACTGTGGAGGAACACAAGACCAAGACCACCTGATGACCTGTCCGAACCTCCCGGAGACTTGCA
>JAVGWX010000002.1:113291639-113331639 GCA_036924085.1 Ariolimax columbianus
TGTATCTGCACTTTCGCATGTAAAGTAACCAGTATTGCGGAAATTTTACAGTATTGGTTCCATTCCTGGAACTGTGTACAAATCATGCTTTCAGTATTTGAACCGTTCAGCATCAATTATCCACCCGCTAAGTGAGTAGCAGTAAAAAATGTGACTGTTCTATGCATTTTGTTCCCAGATTATAGCAAGGGGGAAGCTTAAGATGATGTCTCAGGTCTCCATCTTATTTATTTTCATTACATCTGGCACGGCATGTACCAAGTCAAGCCTTTGAATCTCTACTTTGCATTTACTGAATCTCATATTCACTCTGTCTTTCACTTGTCATTTGTGGTATCTTCTTTTACGTGAAATCCATCTATTTTCTACTTTCTTTCTTTATTTTTCAAGCGACAATATGTAAGATAATGTAAACAGAGCAGTAGTCAACCTGAGGTTGAGGATATCTCCATACAGCTTGTCCATGAATAAAGCTGGGGATAACAGGAACAAGATACTTGACATTAAGACGGCATTCATAAGATAGACAACTATAATAACAAACAGCTGCTGTCTTGCAGGTAGAATGGAGACAGCCATAGACTAGGGAAGTAGCCCAAATAGATTGTTATGCTGAAGGCGTATGTAATGAGAGACAACCACAGAGATAACTTTGTTAGAGCCATTGTTGTGGATGTGTGATTGTGAATATGTCTTATACAGACAACAATAGAGATGACTTTACTGAAGCCATTGTTGTGGATGTGTGATTGTGAATATGTCTTATACAGACAACAATAGAGATGACTCTACTGAAGCCATTGATGTGAATGTTTGATTGTGAATATGTCTTATACAGACAACAATAGAGATGACTTTACTGGAGTCATTGTTGTGGATGTGTGATTGTGAATATGTCTTATACAGACAACAATAGAGATGACTTTACTGGAGTCATTGTTGTGAATGTCTGATTGTGAATATGTCTTATACAGACAACAATAGAGATGACTTTACTGAAGCCATTGATGTGAATGTTTGATTGTGAATATGTCTTATACAGACAACCATAGAGATGACTTTACTGAAGCCATTGATGTGAATGTTTGCTGGCGAGCGAGGAAGGAGAATAAGGTCTGGTGACTGCCAGGGGAAGAAGGTGTCTTATTTCCCTGTACAAAGTGCAACAGACAATTCAAGGCTCAGATTGGCTTCTTCTTCTTCTTCTGCATTTGTTATCAATCTCCCACTACCAAGCCCCAAACAGGACTTTGCAAGCAGCAGGATGTAGTCTGGAGAACGGAAAGCGTTGTGTCACTAGTTTACAGCTTGACTGCAATATTTACACCCTTTGGTCTGACACATCCATCTTCGGCACAGATTGGATTATTTAGCCATCTTTGAACTCATGCAAACAGTTTATGGTAAATGCTGACAAAGTGGTCCTCATCGATTATAATGGACAAAGAAAACAACAGCAGGTGTTCAGTTGTCACTATATCAATGTCACATCTGCATATATCTCGCTGAATCATTTAATTGAAATGACCTAATCATTCTGACTCTGCTTCGAATATAGGGCCTCAGTGGGATGTTCTGTACAGGTGCAGCTAATGTTTACTACTGACTCCTACTTTGGGCCGTCTTCTTGAGCTCCACCCATGAGACTCCAGCTGCCCTGGCCTCATATTTCACCATCTTTCATTTTGTGTTTTTTGGCATCTCCATTGTTCCTTTTCAATATGGGTTCCAGTGAAGCACATGTTTATTTATAATGTTAGGTTTTTCATTGAGAATGTACCTTATACATCTACTTTCTGTCCACAATTTTCAGCTGTGTCGGTTGTTATCGAGTTGTTTACCACAAATCTGTGTTTTTTAATGAAATATGACCATCTAACACTATTTTTTAAATGATATCTGAGCATATAACACTGTTTTTTTAATGATATCTAACCATCTAACACTGTGTTTTTTTAATGATATCTGACCATCCAACACTGTTTTTTATGATATCTGACCATCTAACACTGTTTTTTAACAGAGATCTCATAAACATGAAGGCCTGCAGTTTGACGGTGATACTCTTAAGGACATGTCATGTTTTTCAGCCAAATAGAACAACTGATTTGACATTGATGTTGAAACAGCCTAATATTAACTTCCTGATTCTCTCTGGTCATTCATTCCCCCTTTTTTTTACTTGTTATATCTATTTCTTACTCACTTTCTCCTTTAATATTTTTACATTTCTTTCTTACTTTCCCCTTTTGAATTTTTTATATTTCTTTCTTACTTTCCCCTTTTGAATTTTTATATTTCTTTCTTACTTTCCCGTTTTGAACTTTTATATTTCTTTCTGACTTTCTCCTTTAGTATTTTTATGTTATTTTTCTCATTTTATATTTTTATATTTCTTTGGCATTTTCTCCTTTTGTATTTGTATATTTCTTTCTTACTTTTCCCTTTTCTATTTCTTTATTTCTCTCATACTTTATCCTTTTGTATTTTTATATTTCTCTCATTTTCTCCTTTTATATTTTGATATTTCTTTTTAAGTTTTTCCGTTTGTATTTTTATATTTCTCCATCTCATTTTCTCCTTTTATATTGTTATATTTCTTTCTCCTTTTGTTTTTTTTATATCACTTTCTTGCTTTCCCCTTTTGTATTTTTAAATTTCTCGCTCACTTTCTCTTTTGAATTTTTATATTTCCTGATAATGTTATTTAAAAAAAATTATGTTTATTGTTAATGCGTGCCTGTGATATGTTTGTTTCTATTTTCCTAGTTCAAGGTCAGAGTGAGCTCACAATTATTTATTAAATAAAAAACATTTGCACTTAATTAAATGGGTAATTTGTATGTGCTTTAGCTGTACTGATGTGAGTTAAAGAGTTTAACAAACCAAACTAAATGGTCATTCCATGTACTGTACTTGCATATGTGATGCTTCCATCTGTGATGTTTCCAAATGTGATTCTTCCATATGTGATACTTCAACGTATATGGTGTATACATGGGTGATGTTTCTTCTTCTTCTTCTTCTTCTGCGTACACAGTCAGACAGTAACCATTATTTTCTCGAAAAAAGCGGCGGTCATCCTGAGACTCTCGCCACTACCATAGAGCTTGTCTTGCAGTTCCACTGGCAATGGCCACATCTGCTCTCTCTGATCCTCGTATGTCGGGCAGTTCTGCAGCAGATGTTCAGTGGTCATTTTACCAGTACCGCACGGGCATTCGTCGGTACACCCTATCTTCAATTTGTTGAAGAGGTGGTACCTCAGTCTGTTGTGGCCAGTGCGAAGTCTGAAGACAACGACCTGCTCTCTTCGGTTCAACTGGTAATAGGCATCGTTTTTGGTGTAACCAGTATGTTCGGTTTCCCATTTGGACATGTATCTGGCTTTGATAAGCCGTTTTGACTCTTCGTACGTCATACTGGTATCTATTTGTGGTAGCCTTGCACCTTCTTTTGCCAGTCTGTCTGCCTCCTCGTTGCCTTGGATGTTGCAGTGTGACGGAATCCACTGTACCACTACCCTTTTTGGTGCGGACTGCTGGCACAGTTTGCAGAGTGCTGCTCTTAAGTCATTAAGCTCAGTGTTTTTCTGGCTTTTTAGCGCTGTGACTACTTCGAGAGCATCTGTCAGCAGGACTATATGGCTCTCATTTTCACTGTGTGTTACCATTTCTTCCACTGCCGCCCTCAGTGCCTCTGCCTCTGCTCTGAAATTGCTCGTGTACTTACCAGTAGCGAATGACAGTGTTATTTTTCTGCCATTTGGTAGGTTCAGGAATGCTCCTGCCCCTCCGTTCTGTGTAGTGTTTGTTACAGAGCCGTCGGTGTATGCATGGGTCCAGTCCATGCTTGGGTAGCTTTTCGTTATGAAGCTTAGGGTAGTATCTCTCCTTTCTTTTTCGGTCTGGCAGTTTTTGTTTGCAATACCTGGTATATTTTCTACCACCTCTGGAAATATATCCTGCCTCCAAGTAGGTTTTCGTACAGTAGTGATGGGTTTTGGTGTTGTTAGTGCGTTTATGGGATCTTCGTGCATCTTTGCTTTGGCTATTTCTGCAAAGTTTCTCCGCTTTAGTTTCCCAGTTCCCAGATTGTTTAGCCTCTGGTACATTGGATGGTCCGTCAGTCTTCGGAGTTTCTCTGACTGCAGCTGGGCTCTGCAGTCTCTTCTGTCGGTCATGGATTGCAGTTTTGTAATCTTTTCAAGTTCTACAATTGGCGTTGACTTCATGCCACCAGTTATGATTCTCATAGCTTGGTTTTGAAGTTTGTTAACTTTATCGAAGTTCGCCTTCGCTGCTGTTGTCCAAGCCGCGATGCCATACTCGAGAACTGGTCTCACTCTTCCAGTGTACAGTTTCTTTAGTATGCCTTCGTCTGCTCCCCAGCTTGTGCCAGCAAGTTTCCTCATGATCGCCATTCTTTCTCTGGCTTTCATTCGGTTTCTCTCAATCTGACTTTTCCATGTCATGCGCCGATCAAATGTGACTCCCAGATAGGTTGGGTTGTCGTTTGGCTGCAGGATTTTGCCATTTAGGCTTAGTTTGGTACTTTGGGGTTTTAATGAGAGCGAGAATATTGTGCACGTGGTTTTCTCCTCGTTTATTTTGACCAGCCATGAGTTCGCCCACTCTTCCAGCGATGTTAGGGCCGTTTGCATCCGATTTCTTGCTATGGTGAGATTCTTTTCAGAGGTCCACATAGCCAGATCGTCTGCAAACATTGAGCTATGGACTCTTCTTGGTATATTCTCTGTAATATCGTTTATATATACCAGGAAGAGTGTGGGTGACAGTACTCCCCCTTGGGGTACTCCCTGCTCGAGTGTCACCTTTTTGCTCATCTGCCCTTGTACTTGGACTCTGGCCGTTCTTTGTTTGAGGTAGTGGTTGATCCACTTGTACATCTTCCCACAAACATCACTTCTTCTTAGCTTGACTCTAAGTCCATCCTTCCAGACTTTGTCAAATGCCTTTTCCAGATCCACCCAAACAGCTACTGTGTGTTTCTGTGCCTGGTAGGCATCTTCTATCTCCTGGGCTATGAGGATGACCTGGTCCTCAGTGGATCTGTGCTGTCTAAAGCCGGCTTGCTGTGGAATTAGTATTCGTTTTTCTTCCAGATGCCACATCAGTCTGGTGTTTATCATCCGTTCCATCAGCTTGCCGACACAGCTCAGTAGGCTTATGGGCCTGTATCCATTCGGATCTGTTTTGTCCTTTCCTGTTTTTGGTACTGGTACCAGTATTGCATCTTTCCATGCCTGGGGTACAATACCCCTTTTCCAGCTTTGGTTCAGGACTGACAGTAGTTTTTTCTTCGCTGTTTGGCCCAGCCCCATCAGCATTTCGTTTGTTATCCCGTCTTTTCCGGGAGATTTCCTTCTCTTTAGTGTTCTCATAGCCTCTTCCATTTCGCGCATTGTTAGTTTGGCCATCATGTGCTCTTCAGGAGCCGTATTTTTGTTTTCGTGCCCCTTTAGCTCTTCGCTAATGTCTGTATGCTTATCTGCAGGGACCTCGATGTGGTTTGCTCTGGCATAGTGATCGACAAAGGCGTTTGCGGCTTTCTTACCTGTGATCAAGTTCTCGCCTTGCTTGATAGTAATTTGTTTATTTGACGGGGTTTCGTCGTTCATGGCTCTGACTAGCTTCCATAGCTTGTTCCCTTCTTTGTCCAGGTTTAAACTTTCCGTTTTATTTTTCCAACTTTCTCTTGCTGTTTGCTTGAGAGTGTGTTTGTACTTCGCCGCGGCGGCTTTGAGGGCGATGTTTGCCTCCACGGATTTTTCTCGTTCTGCCATGTTTCTAGCATTTGTTACTGCATCTTCCACTTTCTGTAACTCATCATTCCAGTAGGGCTTATAGTTTTTCATAGCTCCTCTTGGGATGGTTTCAGTGGCGGCTTGCATTATTGCCTTGCTTAGGCTCTCTACCATGGGCTTCATTTTGGTGTTTCGTGTGTTGATGGTTTCACACAGCCCATCTGTCAGGATTGCAAATCTGTCCCAGTCGGCTCGTTTGTAATTCCAACGTGGGAGCGGTTTTGTTTCCTGTGGGCCTACTTCCATGTCAATGGTTAGCCTGATCGGCCTGTGGTCGCTACCTGCCAGTTGGTTTAGCACCTGGCGGTCTATTTTATAGTGTATGTCCTGTGTGGAGAAGGCCAAATCTGGAGTCGAGGTGGTATGCCATGTTCTTGAATAGAAGCTAGGGCTATCCTCCGGCCTATTGATTAGGGAGAGATTTGCATCTATCTCCCAATCTTCCACTTCGTCACCTCTGCTGTCTGTGTCAGAGTATCCCCATCTCTCCGAGTGGCTGTTGAAATCTCCAACCACTATGCAGTTGGAGTCTCTGACCTCCATACTCGAGAGCGATAGGTCTCTGTTTGGTGGTCCGTACAGATTGAAAATGCGGAGCTTCGTCTCTTGAGCCATTATGTCAACTCCTACAATTTCTGCTTGTCCGGTGTGATTGACAGGTACCGCGCTACTCGGTATGCTGTTTCTGGTCAGTATCAGGACCCCTCCTTTGTGGCCTTCTCTATCTAGACGGAAAGTCTGGTATCCTCTGATTGAGAATTTATGGTTATTGTTGAGGTGCGTTTCCTGGATACATGCCACGTCAATCTTACCTTCATGCAGGTGATGTGTTAGGGAAAGTTTTTTGTTAATGACTCCCTCCGCATTCCACTGTAATATTCTGAGGGTCTTGAAGTTTTGGCCAATAGTCGTTTCCCCATAGCCATGTGCCTTGACTCCACGACACATGGGTGGGTGACCACCAGTAGCCAAGGGTGGGCCCCTTCGAGGCGTGGGGCCCGGCGCTATCGCTGCCTGGCGGGTCTCCTCAGGATGAGCGCCATACGTTTTTCGAATAGGTTGTGCTGTCATCATACTGTGATTTACGTTGCACTGTTTTGTTAGGCTTGCGGCCCCGTGCATCCGATTTCAACAGGCGTTTCTGTAGGGATGCCCTCCTTAGCCTTTGGCTGTCCCCAGCCTATCTGCAAGGCAGCAGTTGTTTACGATCAGAGTTTTCTCTCCTATGGAAGTTGTCTTACCAGACTATCGAGTCTTCACTACTCGTGTCTATAGGGTGCAATGATGGTATGTGATATATGAGATGGACTGGTTTACCCGGAAGAGAGGCAGTCCAGTGTGTCTGTATCCCAGGATCGTCACGTCCTGCCAGAAACGTAGCATTTGCATGTGAGTGGGGTATCTCTTTTTCCCTTTATTTTCTTGGCTTCTATGCAGGGATGGTACGCCTAGCATTCCCCGCCACCTGGGGTGTTGACACAGTGGGGCAGGTGTGCAATGTCCGCTGGTCTGCATCTCTTCTGCGTCCAGCATGATAGTTATGGCTGATAACGTACAGAGGTAGATATCGTAACCGGAGTGCATTTAGCCAGAGGACAAGCCTGGTAATGTCACAGAGATGTTGATCGCCTGGTGTGCGGACAACTCTCATGGTCAGTGGTTGAGTCTTGACAGTTCACAGTGTGGTGGCTGCTCTACTGTTTTCGACACCCCGACCAGGTTCTAAGTCTTTGGTTGGTGTTTTTCGCACCCCATCGCCGTATAGGGTGAGTATCAAGCAGTTTTCCGCCCGCTTTGATTTGCGGGCGGCAAGGACCTCTTACTGTGGCTCTACCTGATAGGGCTGGGGCGCAAGCCCCAGGTCCCGAGCATGTAGGAGCCTCCCATTGCAGTGGTGCTGAGATTTTGGGCGGGATTGCGGCTTTCAAGGGTTCGGCCGTAATCCCCCACATGGTAGCCTCGCGCCCTTGGCTTATCAGCCTGGTACGTGAACCAAAGTGTCTGCGGCTCCTCTCAATTTGAGCTGGTTTTCCGTAGCAACGCCCTGTCATTTGTAGGGTAAAACTGACCTGTCTTCAGATCTATTTCCAGCACCCGTTCACTATTTGGTCAGACGAATTTATTGAGGGCTTTTGTTTGTCAATGACCAGGTATTTGAAATCTGCGGAGTTAAACACGATTTCCGTAGCGTTCTTTCATTTGAGCTGACTTGTCGTCCGTGAGTCTAATACCAGCGTACGTTCATTATTAGACCCAAACGGCAGTGCTCTCAATTTGTCAGTTGTTCTACAGTATTGGCGTGTTCAGTCAAATTAAGCCGCAGGTTCCACACCTGGTGGTGCCCTTCCGTCAATTCCCTTAGCGAGACAATCAAGTTTCTTAAAGGGTAGCCCCAAAGATTTTCGAGGGTCTAATTCCAGCACATGTTCTCTATTAGACCCCACTAAGGTGTACTTTTTGATAGTCATTCTGCAGTATTGGCGTGGTAAGTTAACTTAGGTCTCAGGCTCCACTCCTGATAGTGCTCTTCCGTCAATTCCTTTATCAAACACTGGATGCAGACAAAACCGAGCCACAGGGGACATAGCCCCAGATTTCTGGGGGTCTAAGTCCAGCACCAGTTCCATATTAGACTCCAGAAGAGTGGTCTCGGCATGTCAATCATTTCAGTGTTGGCCGTGTTGAGTCAAATGTTAAAGGGTTTAAAGTGTACTCATTCCAATTACGGGGCCTCGAAAGAGTCCCGTATTGTTATTTTTCGTCACCAAACACTTTGGTTTCCCGGAAGCTGCCCGCAGAGTCATCGAAGCAACTCCTGCGGATCGCTAGTCGGCATCGTTTATGGTCAGAACTACGACGGTATCTGATCGTCTTCGCGCCTCTGACTTTCGTTCTTGATTAATGAAAACATTCTTGACAAATGCTTTCGCAGTAGCTCGTCTTGCGGCGATCCAAGAATTTCACCTCTAACGCCGCAATACGAATGCCCCCGTTTGTCCCTGTTAATCATTACCTCCAGTTCCGAAAACCAACAAAATAGAACCGAGGTCCTATTCCATTATTCCATGCACCATTATTCAGGCAGCCGAGGCCTGCTTTGAACACTCTAATTTTTTCAAAGTAAACGCGCCGGCCACCCAGGACGCTCAGCGAAGAGCACCCGTGGGAGAGAGCCGGCAGACGGTAGGGCAGGAGACAACGGGCAGTGAACCGGCGCGAGCCGGACCGCCCGCCTGCGCCTGAGATCCAACTACGAGCTTTTTAACTGCAACAACTTTAATATACGCTATTGGAGCTGGAATTACCGCGGCTGCTGGCACCAGACTTGCCCTCCAATAGATCCTCGTTAAAGGGTTTAAAGTGTACTCATTCCAATTACGGGGCCTCGAAAGAGTCCCGTATTGTTATTTTTCGTCACTACCTCCCCGTGCCGGGAGTGGGTAAGTTGCGCGCCTGCTGCCTTCCTTGGATGTGGTAGCCGTTTCTCATGCTCCCTCTCCGGAATCGAACCCTGATTCCCCGTTACCCGTTACAAACATGGTAGGCATGTCACGTACCATCGACATTTGATAGGGCAGACATTTGAAAGATGCGTCGCCGGCACATGAGGCCATGCGATCAGCACAAAGTTATCCAGAGTCACCAGTGGGGACGCCGCAACCCCGCGAGGGGAAACGACGATTGGTTTTGAACTAATAAAAGCGCTCTTTCCGCGAGGGTCGGAGCTTGGTAAGCATGTATTAGCTCTAGAATTGCCACAGTTATCCAAGTAGGATCGTGTCATCTAAGGAACCTCGACTGATTTAATGAGCCATTCGCGGTTTCACCGTGAGACAGTGTGAACTTAGACATGCATGGCTTAATCTTTGAGACAAGCATATGACTACTGGCAGGATCAACCAGATATCTGTCGGAGACGTACGTACTGCGCACACCGGTCGGCGGAGGAAGGGTGTGTAAAAAGCCTCACTGGGACGGCCGCAGGGACCGACTGACGGGACGGACGGACGGTTGTTCCACCCGTCTCTCACTCCGTCGACCTAGGACCGCCTGACAGGGGCCTCCCACACGCACCAGACGACCGACCGACCGACCGGGCTCGCTCGAGGAGGGATGGCAGCGCTCTGTGCAGAACGGATCCCAACGACCTCGGCGACGAATTTCACTGGGACTAGAGACACAATTTGGCCTGCCGGCCCTTCTTCTCCGTAGGGAGAACGCAGGGCCTCGAGGCAACGATTCCTGCTTTCCATTTGCCGGTCACAAGCTCTTTGCGAGAGTCGGACCACCAGCGAGACGTACTGTCGAGCTCTGCTATAAGCCTTAGATAAATCACCACGGACGGACCACGTTTCCTGATACGGACCAGACTAGCGCACCTCGGTGGAGGAGCCACTACCACAAACCGCACCCAATTCGCACTACGGGGAAAGGCAGGCGAGCGTTTTCCGCAAGCCCGCGCTATCGCTCCGCCTGGCGGGACTGAGATCGCTTTACGAACACTGGTTGAAATTGAGTCGCCGCAGCGAGACAACTACCCCAGATGGGTGATGTTTCAATATGTGATACTTCCATTTGCGATACTTTTACATGTGATGTTTCCGTCAGTGATGTTTCAATATGTAGTGCTTTCATATGTGATGCTTCAACATATAAGGTGTAACCATGTGTTATGTCTGTATGTGATGCTTCAACATATAAGGTGTAACCATGTGTTATGTCTGTATGGGATGCTTCAACATGTACGGTGTAACCATGTGTTATGTCTGTATAGGATGCTTCAACATATAAGGTGTAACCATATGTTATGTCTATATGTGATGCTTCAACATGTACGGTGTAACCATGTGTTATGTCTGTATGGGATGCTTCAACATATAAGGTGTAATCGTGTGTTATGTCTGTATGTGATGCTTCAACATATAAGGTGTAACCATGTGTTATGTCTGTATGTGATGCTTCAACATATAAGGTGTAACCATGTGTTATGTCTGTATGTGATGCTTCAACATATAAGGTGTAACCATGTGTTATGTCTATATGGGATGCTTCAACATATAAGGTGTAATTGCGTTTTATGTTTGTATGGGATGCTTCAACATATAAGGTGTAATCGTGTGTTATGTCTGAATGGGATGTTTCCCTCTGTGATGCTTCCATATATGATGTTTCCATATGTGATACTTATATATGTGATGTTTCAACATATTTTCTTCTATTCTGTGTAAAGATTCGTTACGGCCTATATGTTGAACTTTGCTTGACGCAAACCCCATGAACAGCCATACCCAGTTATTCTTTCAGTGGTCCTATTTTTCTGATGGTAAGATGCAGCGTTTCATACCCCTTTTTCGACATGCTCCAGTCGACCAAGTTGGAACACATGGGTACCTGATTTACAGTTAGGGAAGAAAAGGCACCGAGAAACGGAATTGGTCAATGCACCTCATAAAGAGCTGTGGCCTTGTACTATGAGGCCTACAACACATCATCCCCGACAACAGCGTCTGATCAGGAGTGCCTTTGCATGCCTGTCCTGTATGTAAGGAACCTTCATAGCAACACGAAATACTTGCGACGTCATAGTGGGAGAGAGGGAGGGGGGGGGGGATTTGTATGTTAAATTGTGACATCATCAGTTTAACGTTTGGGTAGCGCAGCGGAGGTATGCTCATTTTTCACTGTACGATCCCCATTAACGGCATGCTTCAGTCGACCCAGATGTAACTGGGTACCTGGATTACACTTTGAGAAGAAAGAGGAGAATGGAAAAGAACTGTCCATCATCACTTCAGAGAATTTGAGTCCTTGCACAGTGCAGTTTCACTTCATCTCCAACAGCAGTGTCTACACTGGGACTATAGCAGCAAAGACCAATGCACGTTCAGCGTGCCATTCCAGTCGACCTTGCAAACACATGTCGTCATCATGTATCCGTCTGATTCCCTTTTGAGCATAGGACCACAACAGATGATCAACATATGTTCATTTTCTTGCCACCTTCTTGAGTTCTGCCCCATTGAACTGACTCCAACATGTGTCTTATTTGTGTGGGATCCTAGAGAAACGGGCCGGTAGTGCTAGCATTTGGTTTTCGGTTCCTTTTTTAAAAATGTTCTATGGTTTGGGTCGTTAGTCCTCAACCTGCCCTAGTGGAGCTGAGACGCTAGTCTGGCCAGGAACACCGCACTTACTTATTTGGATGTCGACTCATGGTCAGGCACACCGTGTTGACCAGGATGTTGCCCCGGGGTCAGGCACAATACACTGACCAGAATGTCGACTCAGGATCAGGCACAATAAACTGACCAAGATGTTGTCTTAGGGTCAGACACACCGTGTTGACCAGGATGTTGCCCCGGGGTCAGGCACAATACACTGACCAGAATGTCGACTCAGGATCAGGCGCAATAAACTGACCAAGATGTTGTCTTAGGGTCAGGCACACCGTGTTGACCAGGATGTTGCCCCGGGGTCAGGCACAATACAATGACCAGAATGTCGACTCAGGATCAGGCACAATAAACTGATCAAGATGTTGTCTTAGGGTCAGGTACACCGTGCTGACCAAGATGTTGCCCTGGGGTCAGGCACAATACACTGACCAGGATGTCGACTCAGGATCAGGTACACCGTGCTGACCAGGATGTCGCCCTGGGGTCAGGCACAATACACTGACCAGGATGTCGCCTCAGGATCAGGTACACCGTGCTGACCAGGATGTCGCCCTGGGGTCAGGCACAATACACTGACCAGGATGTCGACTCAGGATCAGGTACACCGTGCTGACCAGGATGTCGCCCTGGGGTCAGGCACAATACACTGACCAGGATGTCGACTCAGGATCAGCTACACCGTGCTGACCAGGATGTCGCCCTGGGGTCAGGCACAATACACTGACCAGGATGTCGACTCAGGATCAGGTACACCGTGCTGACCAGGATGTCGCCCTAGGGTCAGGCACAATACACTGACCAGGATGCCGCCCTGGGGTCAGGCACAAAACACTGACCAGGATGTCGCCTCAGGGTCAGGCACAATACACTAACCATGATGTCGTCCCAGGGTCAGGCCCAATACACTGACCAGGATGTCGCCTCAGGGTCAGGCACACCGTATTTACCAGGATCTCGCCTGAAGGGTCAGGCACAATACACTGACAAGGATATCGCTTCAGGGTCAGGCGCACCGTGCTGACCAGGGTGCCGCCTCAGGGTCGGGCACAATAGACTAAACAAGACCACAATCTCTCTGTAGCGTTCAGTGGAAACAGGTTATTTTCAAGGCAGTCCGGCTGACGGGATCTGGATTGACGTGATCCACATAGTAGTGAGCGTCACGTTAATGAAGCCAAGCATAACACAGCAGCCCGGAGGACCCCGGTATGCCTTCATCAGCACGCTCGGGGTGTGTGGAAAGTTGCTACAACCCACCACTTCAAGCCCTTTTTAGGGCGTACAAAAGAGTAAACATACTCACTCTGGATATCGAACAACAACCGAAACCTCCAAAACCTGGAGAATTGTTCTGTCCGTTTAGTTTGTACTGGCCCGTTCTACTTGGTTGAACCACAGGTTCAACTTACCAGGGGCACAATACTCTCGCCGACATAACTCTCGGGATCATTTAAGCACTCAAGCTGTCCCACCACCTTAAGGTAGTGCACGTGGGACAGACACAAACACACACGCAACACATATTTCACAGCAGAATTCTAAACGTTTCCTCTCTTTCTCTCTAGTGTTCTCATTATTTAACTGTCTATCTCTCACTTTCTCTCAATCGCACTCTATCTCTTTATTGCTCTCTCTCTCTCTCTCTATCGCTCTCCATATCTCTATATATCTCCTTCACACAATTACACAAAGATAAACTCAACTTCTTAAGAACATAAACATTAACTAAATGTGTTTCTATCACTCTCTCTTTCGCTCACGCACACACACATACACACACACTTTCCCTCTCGCTGTCTTTTTCTCACTTTTTCTCTATTTCAAACCCCTGTCCCCACCTCTCTCACTTTCTCTCTCTCTCTCACTTTCTCTCTCTCACTCTCTCTCTCCCTCTCTCTCTCTCTTTCTTCAATGGCATACAGATATACACGCAACCTCCCCTATCCCCAGTATCAAAATATACGAATATGATTCTCTCTTTCTCTATCTCTCTCTCTCTCTCTCTCTCTCTCTTTCAAACTCTTACAATTACACGCAAAACCCCTAAAATAGCATTGACTAAATTAATCTTTCTCTCTCTCTCGCTCTGTCTTTCTCCCTGTTTCTCTACCCCTCTCATTCGCTCTTTTTCAATTTATGCAACTACCAACAGTGTGCACTGTTTAAAAATGAAACATGCCAGATTTTTTCCCTAGGGTGGACCGATGCATCTCGGAATACGCAACGTCAGCACAACAATTTGAACCAAAGAAAAACAGACAAATCGATAACGCATCAATTGAAGAAAATGGAAACTCAATAAGGCAATGGACATTTTTTTTAAAATTCGGGCAAAAACAAATAAAGGCCTAATTTCGGCTTAAGTGCTTTGATCTGTTCTTTCTTCTGTTATATGTTCTGTTAAGAATTAACGTCACTTAACTCCAGGCAGACCTATACACTCTCAGTATTTCTCATGAAATGGGGAAAGGTTATATACTCACGGTTCCTGTAGCTCCCTGGTAGTTCACATTTATGTCCCGTACTCTCAGGTGCCGCCCATTCTACTGATTTCAAAACCATGCAATCAGTTTATTGAAGGTTCATCGCCTGCAGAGCCATCTTTAAAGAGACGGTCGTTGATCAACTTCAAAATATTCCCTTATTCATTTCCAATGCCCCGATTATTGGATGTTTTCAATGCTATGGTGTTGACTCTTTTATTACCACAAACCCCAACATAGCCGGGGCAGTAGATCCACACGAGATCCATAAGGTCACCTTATCCACTAACAACTACTACTGTACCTTCCGAAGCGATGATTGAGAGTCTAAACCGATGAGGGCGCCCTTTAAAGAGGTCTTAAATAGGCAAAAGTATTGGAAAAGTGGTAGAGATTTCATTGTACGAAACCACTGCTTTTTCTGAAGTAGGGTAGCCAGTTGCCTTCTTCGCTGTCTTCCTTTCCTAAAACTAAACCAGGTACCCAGTTGCCGTCATCGCTGCCTTACTTTCCTAAAACTAAACCAGGTACCCAATTGCCTTCATCGCTGGCTTACTTTCCTAAAACTAAACCAGGTACCCAGTTGCCTTCATCGCTGCCTTACTTTCCTATAACTAAACCAGGTACCAAGTTGCCTTCATCGCTGCCTTCCATTCCTAAAACTAAACCAGGTACCCAGTTGCCTTCATCGCTGCCTTCCTTTCCTAAAACTAAACCAGGTACCCAGTTGTCAATCTGCAGGGTGTCGACAACAGCGATCAAACCTGGTACATTTACTGTGAGAAGCGAGCTACTGCACTGCTACTCAGAGGCTGTGAGTTCGAGCCTTGTTCTGAGACGTGATGAGACTAGGTCTAACTCTATGACCAGGTTGTCAGTCGTGCTCGTGATATACCTAAGTAACACATCATCTTTTTATATCATTGACCGAATATTGGTAAGACATTCGGTTGCTGCCACGTTGATTGGCAGGAAATTCAGTGACCATCGTTGACTTGCATGACATTCAGTAACCATTACGACTGATGTTGATTGACAGAACAATTATGAAACCACCACTCCTCATGTGAACTGACAGAACATTCACTAACCACCACGCTTTATGTTGACTGGCAGGACATTCAGCCACCACTACACCTGTTGTCGATAGACACGATGTTCAGTGACCACCACAACTGATTTTGAATGATAGGACATTCAGTGACCAGCGCACTTGTTGTCCACAGACACGACATTCAGTGATCAGCGCATTTGTTGTCAACAGACACGACATTCAGTGACCAGCGCACTTGTTGTCCACAGACACGACATTCAGTGACCAGCGCACTTGTTGTCAACAGACACGACATTCAGTGACCAGCGCACTTGTTGTCCACAGACACGACATTCAGTGACCATCAAGCCTGATAACATTTAATACAGCAGCAACTACCTCCATCAAATCGGCAAATGTCTGCGTCCACCCTACATACCGTGCCATAGCTCTGATTCACGATTTAAGGAGTTATTAGTTGTGTTTTTTTTTCAAAGTTAGATCATGTTAGTGATGCTACAACTCGTTACCATCAGCTTGCTCCTTTGATCATGTTATGTGTGTTCCTCCCAACAACCGTCTTCCATCTCTATTCATTGTTGTGATTTATTAAAAATTGTTTGTTAATTATGGTCCTTGTCCTTTGTGTAATCCTTTTTTGTCCTTAAGCAGATTTCCTTTTGTTTCTATTCATGTGCTGAGGCTGAGCTATACTTCTTCTACGCTTCTTCTTTGTTCTCAATCTTCCGCTTCCAAGTCTGAAAAAACGGAATGCGTTGTGACGTAATTTACTGCATGAATGCGATACTTGCACACTTCGGTTCGACACATCCGACTTCAGCAGGCATTTTTAGTACCGGGTTACTGTTCTCTTTTCGATCCTTTCTCCTTAGCCAGTCTGGTGTGTTGCAGCCTGTTGTGCATGATTACCACGCGACGGCGTAGAAGGGTCTTGGTAGATCTGATTCTTAGACCCTGACGCTAGGACTCAGCTATGGGTCACTACCGCTGTAACTCTTGCACTGCTCAGCGTGTTGATTCCGTCTGAGCTATACGTGATTATGCTGTTATTTATAAAAACGAATCACACCAAAAAAAGCAACCAAAAAAAAAAAAAAAAAAAAGACAGTATGTTAGGAATGGCTTGGCTTGGGTCGTTCTCAATCTCCCGCTACTAAACCCTGAAAGGGCTTAAGTAGTAGAATGTAGTCTAGAGAACGGAATGCATTGTATCGTAGTTTACAGCTTGACTGCGATATTTGCACCTTTCGGTCCAACACATCCGACTTCAGTAAGCACTTTTTGAGTACCGGGTTAGCATTCCCTCTTCGATCCCTTCTCCTTAGCCAGTCTGCCTTGCTACAGCCTGTTATCCATGATCACCGCATGGAGGTGTAGAAGGGTCTTGGCAGCTCTGTTTCGCTACCCCTGACGCTAGCAGTCAGTTATGGGTCGATTACCACTGCAGCTCATACGCTGCTCAGCATCTTGATCCCATATGTTAGGAATGATACAATACACCTTGAGCTGGCAGTCATTACCAGAACACTTGCTAGGAAAGTGTAATGCACGGTATACCATGTGGAAAAAAAAGAGTAGACCAAATAATAAATGGTCACTGTATAAAGAATAAAAATGCAAAATTACACACATAGACACATGCATTAAAACACAAATGTGTGTAATACATCAAACAATTCAGTATATAGCTAACACATACACAAAAAGGTACATATATATTGTAAGACATTTACACTTTTTTTTCACCACCCAGAAAAAAAAATACACAAACAGATACCTGAAAGGGAATGAATCTATATAATATACAGAAAGACGGGTGGAAAAGAAAGGGGAAAGCGTAGAGCGAGCGAAACTGCAAGGGAGACTAAGCAAAGGTATGAAATGCGTTAATACCATGAGAATGATGAAGATAAAATTCAGAAGATGAAAGAGACAGCTACCAAAAGTGGAATGTGTTCAACTTAGGGAGGTAAACCCCAAGCGAAAAAAGTGGATAACTACATGTGTAGTGAAATGTAGAATAGCTAAAAATAAAGCATGGAAAAATATATAAAGGCAGGCAAATCGAAAGAAACATATTTAAAATATTTGAACAAGCAAAACATAGCTCAGAAAGTTAATAAAGCAGCAAATATAGACTTCGCAAAAAAAAAAAACCCAACAACTTGCTAATAGGATCAAGACTGATAGTAAAAGCTTTGTTTCTTATGTTAGAAATAAACAAACAACGAAAGACAAGGTAGGCCCTCTCATAGACAGCACAGGTAAAATGATCGAAAATAGGGAGACAGTTAATCTACTAAATCAATACTTTGGCACAGTCTACACAAAAGAAGATTACTCCAAGATCCCAGAGCCTATAGATATTTTCAAATGTGAAATGGAAATAATGGGATTAAAATCAATATGTATTACGGAGGAAATGGTTTTTACAAAAATTGGAGGGATTAAAAGCAATTTGAAATTAAAGACCAACTAGCAAAACCATTGGCTATATTATGTTCTCAATCTCTTGCAAAAGGGATTGTTCCAAAAGATTGGAAAGATGCAGGAGTATCTCCTTATTCAAAAAGGGCAAACAATCAGATACATAAAATTATAGACCGGTGAGTTTAACGAGCATAGTCTGTAAATTGTTACCGGTGAGTTTAACGAGCATAGTCTGTAAATTGTTACCGGTGAGTTTAACGAGCATAGTCTGTAAATTGTTACCGGTGAGTTTAACGAGCATAGTCTGTAAATTGTTACCGGTGAGTTTAACGAGCATAGTCTGTAAATTGTTACCGGTGAGTTTAACGAGCATAGTCTGTAAATTGTTACCGGTGAGTTTAACGAGCATAGTCTGTAAATTGTTACCGGTGAGTTTAACGAGCATAGTCTGTAAATTGTTACCGGTGAGTTTAACGAGCATAGTCTGTAAATTGTTAGAGTCAATAAACAAAGAAAACATTGTAATGCATCAAGACAGGTTTAATCTAATTAGAAATAGTCAGCATGGGTTTAGTACAGGAAGATCGTACTTAAGAAATCTATTGGTATTCATGGAGGAGGTTACTGAAATTATACATAAGGAAATCAGTGGATGTTATTTATATAGATTTTGCAAACGCTTTCTATAGAATACCTCATCGAAGATTATTTAAAAAGTTAAAATCACATGGAATAGATGGGGAGGTTGCTGAATGGATTGAAAGTTGGTTAACGGGAAGATCGCATAGAGTGGACATAAATAAGGAGTACTCTGAGTGGTGTGAAGTGAAAAGTGGAGTGCCACAGGGCTCGGTTTTGGTACCAATATTGCTCTTGATATATACCAACGATTTGGACATTGAAATTGGATCCATGATTTAAGAATTTTGCGGACGACACAAAACTATGTAAGAATGTCATCTATAGCAGAGGTATATTGAGGTCGGATTTGGATAACAGTCCAAGCTGGTCTGTGAGATGGCAAATGGAGTTTAATATAGATAAATGTACAGTCATCCACATGGGTATTTTCAATATGGAAAATAATTACAGAATGGGCGAGAACAATATTAGAATGATAGATAAGGAAAGGGACCTAGGGATTATAATAGAGCATACAGGTGAAGTGAGTGAGCAAGTCGAGGTAGCAGCGAATAAGACAAGTGCAATGTTAGGTACGATAAAAAAGAAATATTAAACAAAGGAGTAAGGAGGTGATTGTCAAACTGTATAAAGCATTAGTTAGACCTAGAATGAAGTACTGTGTATAGGTGTGGAGTCTCCATCGTAGAGGAGATATAAACCTGCTGGAAAGGATACAAAGAAGAGCGACAAAACTGATAGTTGGATTCCAGAATTACAGTTACGAGGAAAGACACAGAAAAACTGACCTACAGTGTCTAGAAAAGAGAAGAATTCGAGGTGACTTAATTCTTGGTTTATACGATAATCACAGGAAAGGTTCAATGAGACTATAATACGTTTTTTTTCAAAATACAACCACCCACAAGAACAAAAGGGCGCAGATACAAATTAACTAAAGAAAGGTCTAGATTTGATATTAGGAAATATTTTTTTTTAGTCAGAGAGTGGTGAATGCTTGGAATGCATTGCCCCAGGAGGTAGTAGAGACAGAGACAGTTAATGCATTTGAGAATAGATTGGATGCGCATAGCTTTTAAAGCAGGGTAATGCAGATGTAACTGGTTATCCACAGACTCTGGTGAGTCTTTTAAACCAGTATAAAAAACGTTAAGTTAAGCTTTGAAGGCAGCACACAAGGGAGGTAATCGATCAATTCTCTAGCTAGAATCGATGCCGACCATCATTGACCTTCAGTATCACCGCAGCTTTCATTTTGGTTGTTTGTTATGTTTCAACCACAGACTGAGCCATTTTTGTTGCTTGTTTTGTTTCAAACACAGACTGAGCCATTTTGGTTGTTTGTTATGTTTCAACCACAGACTGAGCCATTTTTGTTGCTTGTTTTGTTTCAAACACAGACTGAGCCATTTTGGTTGTTTGTTATGTTTCAACCACAGACTGAGCCATTTTGGTTGCTTGTTTTGTTTCAAACACAGACTGAGCCATTTTGGTTGTTTGTTATGTTTCAACCACAGACTGAGCCATTTTTGTTGTTTGTTATGTTTCAACCACATACTGAGCCATTTTGTTTGTTATGTTTTAACAAGAGACAGCTCATTTTAGTTGTTTGTTATGTTTTAATCACAGGCTGAGCCATTTTGGTTGTTCGTTATGTTTCTATCACAATAAACTGTCCCATTTTGGTTGTATCATGTTTTGTTTACCATCTTGATCGCGTATCAGCCGCTCATAGATGTTGCCATGAGAAGATATGTATATAATATTACCCTGATTATAAAAACGAGGGTATTTACAAATCAACTATTTAAAATTAAAATAAAGAGAGAGAGAGAGAGAGAGAGAGAGAGAGAGAGAGAGAGAGAGAGAGAGAGATTTTAACATAACCAGCATTACACAAATAATCCATTAAATAGAAAAACTACAAAGGAATATGAGAAGCTGTTACCGAGTGGTTTAAAAATCGGTACCTTGTAAACACACGTTTACACACAAACACAGCCTCTCTTCATCCCTTGCCCAAACACACACACCGTTTGCCCTCCACCCTAAAAACCCTCCCCTAAATGTCAGTCCCACCACTGAGGAAGTTTTGTTATTTCGTTGGTCTTTTCGTAATCAAGTTACATTTGACATATTCGTTTGTATAACAAATTGTGATAAAGGTCATGACTCTGATATCTTTTTCTTCGTTCGTTCTCAATCCCCCGCTACCAAGCCCTGAAAGGGCTTAAGTAGCAGAATGTAGTCCAGAGAACAGAATGCGTTGTGTCGTAGTTTACAGCTTGGCTGCGATATTTGCACCTTTCGGTCCAACACATCCGACTTCAGCAAGCATTTTTTGAGTATCGGGTTAGCATTCCCTCTTCGATCTCTTCTCCTTAGCTAGTCTGCCCTGCTGCAGCCTATTATCCAGGATCACCGCGTGGAGGTGTAGAAGGGTCTTGACAGCTCTGGTTCGCTGGCCCTGACGCTAGCAGTCAGCTATGGGTCGCTGACCACTGCAGCTCATGTGCTGCCCAGCATCTTGATCCCTGACTCTGATATAAAAGTAACCATATTTCAAAGATATCAAGGTCCTGAACACGAATATGTAAATGTAAACGCCAAACTGGCTACTATTTCTGAAATATCTTCAAATCTGTACGTAAGTATATGTGCATGTATTCGTGTGTGTGTTTGCGCTTGTGTAGGTGCGCGTATGTATACGCGTATAATGCGCGTATGTGTGTATACTTGTATGTATATGTTTATATTTATATGCGTATATTTTTATATATTTGTTATTTGTATATATTTGAAGAGTTTCTAGATCTGACGACTGATGAAAATGTTTTCCCTTTTAATTTTCGTTTCGCTGAATCGAAGATATTTATCATCCAAGTGCTTTAAAACTTAACTAGCACTGTCTATGGCCTTAATAAAGTTGTTCATCACATCGAGTTCAACGTGTAGAGGATTTTATTCGTTTCTGTCAGTGCTGGGTGTTACACATTTTTCTGTCCGACAACCATAGATTGTCTCTGAGGCCAGACTGTCTTTACGTAGTGCAGGCTTTGCAAAAGAACTTCAGTACCCCATATATCCCAGTTGCAGAACCGTCAAAAGAACTAGGACCTTCAAGTCATAAAAGAGATGTCAGCTATAGTCTATGCATTGATAACGGTGCAAGGGCTGTTTTAGGTTATCGTTGGTTTCTTTCATGTTTAGAGCTTCTCTGACTGGAATGAATGGACGTCGGTTACAATTATGGAGCAACACAGCGTTGAGACTACATTTAGAAGATTGCAATGAATAGAGGCCATTCTTATGAGTCAAGTTTTATTGCTTGAGCATTCACCAGATCATCTACATCTGAACAGAATGCAAGGTAATCTTCCTCTATGAAATAAGGAGGAAACTTGTGGCGACTGCGAAATTAAGTGACTCGAACATTTTCCATGAACAGATTTCAAGTCTTGATCGAAGTATTTCCACTTTGACCTTAAACAGCTTCAGATCACGGACAAGATTGCTCCGGTCTTCTTGGATCAGAATGTGTGATGCGAATGATATATTGTGGTAGACGATGTTTGTTATGGACTAACAACTGATATCGAGCTCCACATGTAAAACTCAAATTGTCTGACATCTTTATCTTTCATTGTTGTTTGCCATGTTCTTTCATCTTCTCATCCTTCTCTTCAGCTTCGACATCCAATACGACAGGGGTCTTTTTTAATGTTGAAGTTCTTGCTGAGTATGTTATTCGAGCTTTTACCTGCAATGGTTGCTGCTTGTATTTTATACCACAGTTGTATTTTTGTTATCGTATCCGCTATCTGATATGAATAAGGCGAAGAAGGTATCTGTCTGTGAAGGTTTGCAGTGATCATATTAGTTACATCTGAGGTTTAAGAATAAAGCTGTTGTTGACGGTTTGCAGTGTGGATGTGATAATCTTACTTACATTTGATCTTCCTGAGTATATCTGTTAGTAAAGGTTTGCAGTGTGGGTGGGATAATCTAAGTTACATTTGAGGTGTAGGAGTACAGCATTTGGTGAAGGTTTGCATTGTGGATCTAATAATGTTTGTCTGTGAAGATTTACATTATGGGTGTGACAATTTTAGTGACGTTTCATGTTTCCAAGTACAATTGTTGGTGAATGTTTGCAGTGTTAATGTGATAATCTTTGTCTGTGAACTTTTGAAGTGTGGATGTGATACTCTTTGTCTGTGAAGGTGTGCAGTGTAGATGTGACCCTCTTAATTGCATGCTATCTCCCCAATCCATACAGTCGATTTAGCTACTTCCATCATACGATGTTTTCCACAGAAATAAAACTTATATTTTTGTTTTGCCAACACAAAACAGGGATAAGCCTATTTCAATAAAGAGTGAGAAAACATATGACTTCTACATCCTCCTGTTTTACATTCCTTAAGTAACCCTTCCTGGTTGATCAGCGACTGATTAAAAAAAATAATGCAGTCTGAGGATTGTCAGTTCAACTAATGTAGTACCAAAATAAGTGATTTGTAGTAATAAAACAATAATTTAATCAATCAATCAAAACATTTTTAGCTTCCTGTGCAAAAACAATCTTCAACAAATTCACGTTGTCTTTAAATATTAACATGGTCTTTAAAGAATTTTTTTGGCTGATAATTTATGCAGCATGGAGTAGCCATCCCTATGCCCGACCCTCCCAAGTCGCCTCTTACGCAATGGATGTAGGTTACAGTGCTACTTCCTTTTTCATGTCTGCGAACAGTCGGTTCATCAAAAGCAATAAGGCCTAGTTGTTCTTGTTGTTTGTGAATGCCCACGATGAGCAGGCTAGTGGTTGTTGTTTGTGAATGCCCACGATGAGCAGGCTAGTGGTTGTTGTTTGTGAATGCCCATAATGAGCAGGCTAGTGGTTGTTGTTTGTGAATGCCCACGATGAGCAGGTTAGTGGTTGTTGTTTGTGAATGCCCACGATGAGCAGGTTAGTGGTTGTTGTTTGTGAATGCCCACGATGAGCAGGTTAGTGTTTGTTGTTTGTGAATGCCCACGATGAGCAGGTTAGTGGTTGTTGTTTGTGAATGCCCACGATGAGCAGGTTAGTGGTTGTTGTTTGTGAATGCCCACGATGAGCAGGTTAGTGGTTGTTGTTTGTGAAGGCCCACGATGAGCAGGTTAGTGGTTGTTGTTTGTGAATGCCCACGATGAGCAGGCTAGTGGTTGTTGTTTGTGAATGCCCACGATGAGCAGGCTAGTGCTTGTTGTTTGTGAATGCCCACGATGAGCAGGTTAGTGGTTGTTGTTTGTGAATGCCCACGATGAGCAGGCTAGTGGTTGTTGTTTGTGAATGCCCATGATGAGCAGGTTAGTGGTTGTTGTTTGTGAATGCCCACGATGAGCAGGCTAGTGGTTGTTGTTTGTGAATGCCCACGATGAGCAGGTTAGTGGTTGTTGTTTGTGAATGCCCACGATGAGCAGGCTAGTGGTTGTTGTTTGTGAATGCCCACGATGAGCAGGTTAGTGGTTGTTGTTTGTGAATGCCCACGATGAGCAGGCTAGTGGTTGTTGTTTGTGAATGCCCACGATGAGCAGGCTAGTGGTTGTTGTTTGTGAATGCCCACGATGAGCAGGCTAGTGGTTGTTGTTTGTGAATGCCCAGGATGAGCAGGTTAGTGGTTGTTGTTTGTGAATGCCCACGATGAGCAGGTTAGTGGTTGTTGTTTGTGAATGCCCACGATGAGCAGGTTAGTGGTTGTTGTTTGTGAATGCCGACAATGAGCAGGTTAGTGGTTGTTGTTTGTGAATGCCCACGATGAGCAGGTTAGTGGTTATTGTTTGTGAATGCCCACAATGAGCAGGTTAGTGGTTGTTGCTTGTGAATGCCCACAATGAGCAGGTTAGGGGTTGTTGTTTGTGAATGCCCACAATGAGCAGGTTAGTGGTTGTTGTTTGTGAATGCCCACGATGAGCAGGTTAGTGGTTGTTGTTTGTGAATGCCCACGATGAGCAGGTTAGTGGTTGTTGTTTGTGAATGCCCACAATGAGCAGGTTAGTGCTTGTTGTTTGTGAATGCCCACGATGAGCAGGCTAGTGGTTGTTGTTTGTGAATGCCCACAATGAGCAGGTTAGTGGTTGTTGTTTGTGAATGCCCACAATGAGCAGGCTAGTGGTTGTTGTTTGTGAATGCCCACAATGAGCAGGTTAGTGGTTGTTGTTTGTGAATGCCCACAATGAGCAGGCTAGTGGTTGTTGTTTGTGAATGCCCACAATGAGCAGGTTAGTGGTTGTTGTTTGTGAATGCCCACAATGAGCAGGCTAGTGGTTGTTGTTTGTGAATGCCCACAATGAGCAGGCTAGTGGTTGTTGTTTGTGAATGCCCATAATGAGCAGGTTAGTGGTTGTTGTTTGTGAATGCCCATAATGAGCAGGCTAGTGGTTGTTGTTTGTGAATGCCCACAATGAGCAGGCTAGTGGTTGTTGTTTGTGAATGCCCACAATGAGCAGGCTAGTGGTTGTTGTTTGTGAATGCCCATAATGAGCAGGTTAGTGGTTGTTGTTTGTGAATGCCCATAATGAGCAGGTTAGTGGTTGTTGTTTGTGAATGTCCATAATGAGTAGGTTAGTGGTTGTTGTTTGTGAATGCCCATAATGAGCAGGTTACTGGTTGTTGTTTGTGAATGCCCACAATGAGCAGGTTAGTGGTTGTTGTTTGTGAATGCCCATAATGAGCAGATTAGTGGTTGTTGTTTGTGAATGCCCATAATGAGCAGGCTAGTGGTTGTTGTTTGTGAATGCCCATAATGAGCAGGTTAGTGGTTGTTGTTTGTGAATGCCCATAATGAGCAGGCTAGTGGTTGTTGTTTGTGAATGCCCAGGATGAGCAGGTTAGTGGTTGTTGTTTGTGAATGCCCACGATGAGCAGGTTAGTGGTTGTTGTTTGTGAATGCCCACGATGAGCAGGCTAGTGGTTGTTGTTTGTGAATGCCCACGATGAGCAGGCTAGTGGTTGTTGTTTGTGAATGCCCACGATGAGCAGGTTAGTGGTTGTTGTTTGTGAATGCCCACGATGAGCAGGCTAGTGGTTGTTGTTTGTGAATGCCCACGATGAGCAGGTTAGTGGTTGTTGTTTGTGAATGCCCACGATGAGCAGGCTAGTTGTTGTTGTTTGTGAATGCCCACGATGAGCAGGTTAGTGGTTGTTGTTTGTGAATGCCCACGATGAGCAGGCTACTGGTTGTTGTTTGTGAATGCCCACGATGAGCAGGTTAGTGGTTGTTGTTTGTGAATGCCCACGATGAGCAGGCTAGTGGTTGTTGGTTGTGAATGCCCACGATGAGCAGGCTAGTGGTTGTTGTTTGTGAATGCCCACGATGAGCAGGCTAGTGGTTGTTGTTTGTGAATGCCCACGATGAGCAGGTTAGTGGTTGTTGTTTGTGAATGCCCACGATGAACAGGTTAGTGGTTGTTGTTTGTGAATGCCCACAATGAGCAGGTTAGTGGTTGTTGTTTGTGAATGCCCACGATGAGCAGGTTAGTGGTTGTTGTTTGTGAATGCCCACGATGAGCAGGTTAGTGGTTGTTGTTTGTGAATGCCCACGATGAGCAGGTTAGTGGTTGTTGTTTGTGAATGCCCACAATGAGCAGGTTAGTGGTTGTTGTTTGTGAATGCCCACGATGAGCAGGCTAGTGGTTGTTGTTTGTGAATGCCCACAATGAGCAGGTTAGTGGTTGTTGTTTGTGAATGCCCACAATGAGCAGGCTAGTGGTTGTTGTTTGTGAATGCCCACAATGAGCAGGTTAGTGGTTGTTGTTTGTGAATGCCCACAATGAGCAGGCTAGTGGTTGTTGTTTGTGAATGCCCACAATGAGCAGGCTAGTGGTTGTTGTTTGTGAATGCCCACAATGAGCAGGTTAGTGGTTGTTGTTTGTGAATGCCCACAATGAGCAGGCTAGTGGTTGTTGTTTGTGAATGCCCACAATGAGCAGGCTAGTGGTTGTTGTTTGTGAATGCCCATAATGAGCAGGTTAGTGGTTGTTGTTTGTGAATGCCCATAATGAGCAGGCTAGTGGTTGTTGTTTGTGAATGCCCACAATGAGCAGGCTAGTGGTTGTTGTTTGTGAATGCCCACAATGAGCAGGCTAGTGGTTGTTGTTTGTGAATGCCCATAATGAGCAGGTTAGTGGTTGTTGTTTGTGAATGCCCATAATGAGCAGGTTAGTGGTTGTTGTTTGTGAATGTCCATAATGAGTAGGTTAGTGGTTGTTGTTTGTGAATGCCCATAATGAGCAGGTTACTGGTTGTTGTTTGTGAATGCCCACAATGAGCAGGTTAGTGGTTGTTGTTTGTGAATGCCCATAATGAGCAGGTTAGTGGTTGTTGTTTGTGAATGCCCACGATGAGCAGGCTAGTGGTTGTTGTTTGTGAATGCCCATAATGAGCAGGCTAGTGGTTGTTGTTTGTGAATGCCCACAATGAGCAGGCTAGTGGTTGTTGTTTGTGAATGCCCACAATGAGCAGGCTAGTGGTTGTTGTTTGTGAATGCCCATAATGAGCAGGTTAGTGGTTGTTGTTTGTGAATGCCCATAATGAGCAGGTTAGTGGTTGTTGTTTGTGAATGTCCATAATGAGTAGGTTAGTGGTTGTTGTTTGTGAATGCCCATAATGAGCAGGTTACTGGTTGTTGTTTGTGAATGCCCACAATGAGCAGGTTAGTGGTTGTTGTTTGTGAATGCCCATAATGAGCAGGTTAGTGGTTGTTGTTTGTGAATGCCCATAATGAGCAGGCTAGTGGTTGTTGTTTGTGAATGCCCATAATGAGCAGGTTAGTGGTTGTTGTTTGTGAATGCCCATAATGAGCAGGCTAGTGGTTGTTGTTTGTGAATGCCCAGGATGAGCAGGTTAGTGGTTGTTGTTTGTGAATGCCCACGATGAGCAGGTTAGTGGTTGTTGTTTGTGAATGCCCACGATGAGCAGGCTAGTGGTTGTTGTTTGTGAATGCCCACGATGAGCAGGCTAGTGGTTGTTGTTTGTGAATGCCCACGATGAGCAGGTTAGTGGTTGTTGTTTGTGAATGCCCACGATGAGCAGGCTAGTGGTTGTTGTTTGTGAATGCCCACGATGAGCAGGTTAGTGGTTGTTGTTTGTGAATGCCCACGATGAGCAGGCTAGTTGTTGTTGTTTGTGAATGCCCACGATGAGCAGGTTAGTGGTTGTTGTTTGTGAATGCCCACGATGAGCAGGCTACTGGTTGTTGTTTGTGAATGCCCACGATGAGCAGGTTAGTGGTTGTTGTTTGTGAATGCCCACGATGAGCAGGCTAGTGGTTGTTGGTTGTGAATGCCCACGATGAGCAGGCTAGTGGTTGTTGTTTGTGAATGCCCACGATGAGCAGGCTAGTGGTTGTTGTTTGTGAATGCCCACGATGAGCAGGTTAGTGGTTGTTGTTTGTGAATGCCCACGATGAACAGGTTAGTGGTTGTTGTTTGTGAATGCCCACAATGAGCAGGTTAGTGGTTGTTGTTTGTGAATGCCCACGATGAGCAGGTTAGTGGTTGTTGTTTGTGAATGCCCACGATGAGCAGGTTAGTGGTTGTTGTTTGTGAATGCCCACGATGAGCAGGTTAGTGGTTGTTGTTTGTGAATGCCCACAATGAGCAGGTTAGTGGTTGTTGTTTGTGAATGCCCACGATGAGCAGGCTAGTGGTTGTTGTTTGTGAATGCCCACAATGAGCAGGTTAGTGGTTGTTGTTTGTGAATGCCCACAATGAGCAGGCTAGTGGTTGTTGTTTGTGAATGCCCACAATGAGCAGGTTAGTGGTTGTTGTTTGTGAATGCCCACAATGAGCAGGCTAGTGGTTGTTGTTTGTGAATGCCCACAATGAGCAGGCTAGTGGTTGTTGTTTGTGAATGCCCACAATGAGCAGGTTAGTGGTTGTTGTTTGTGAATGCCCACAATGAGCAGGCTAGTGGTTGTTGTTTGTGAATGCCCACAATGAGCAGGCTAGTGGTTGTTGTTTGTGAATGCCCATAATGAGCAGGTTAGTGGTTGTTGTTTGTGAATGCCCATAATGAGCAGGCTAGTGGTTGTTGTTTGTGAATGCCCACAATGAGCAGGCTAGTGGTTGTTGTTTGTGAATGCCCACAATGAGCAGGCTAGTGGTTGTTGTTTGTGAATGCCCATAATGAGCAGGTTAGTGGTTGTTGTTTGTGAATGCCCATAATGAGCAGGTTAGTGGTTGTTGTTTGTGAATGTCCATAATGAGTAGGTTAGTGGTTGTTGTTTGTGAATGCCCATAATGAGCAGGTTACTGGTTGTTGTTTGTGAATGCCCACAATGAGCAGGTTAGTGGTTGTTGTTTGTGAATGCCCATAATGAGCAGGTTAGTGGTTGTTGTTTGTGAATGCCCACGATGAGCAGGCTAGTGGTTGTTGTTTGTGAATGCCCACGATGAGCAGGCTAGTGGTTGTTGTTTGTGAATGCCCACGATGAGCAGGCTAGTGGTTGTTGTTTGTGAATGCCCAGGATGAGCAGGTTAGTGGTTGTTGTTTGTGAATGCCCACGATGAGCAGGTTAGTGGTTGTTGTTTGTGAATGCCCACGATGAGCAGGCTACTGGTTGTTGTTTGTGAATGCCCACGATGAGCAGGTTAGTGGTTGTTGTTTGTGAATGCCCACGATGAGCAGGCTAGTGGTTGTTGTTTGTGAATGCCCACGATGAGCAGGCTAGTGATTGTTGTTTGTGAATGCCCACGATGAGCAGGTTAGTGGTTGTTGTTTGTGAATGCCCACGATGAGCAGGCTAGTGGTTGTTGGTTGTGAATGCCCACGATGAGCAGGCTAGTGGTTGTTGTTTGTGAATGCCCACGATGAGCAGGTTAGTGGTTGTTGTTTGTGAATGCCCACGATGAGCAGGTTAGTGGTTGTTGTTTGTGAATGCCCACAATGAGCAGGTTAGTGGTTGTTGTTTGTGAATGCCCACAATGAGCAGGTTAGTGGTTGTTGTTTGTGAATGCCCACGATGAGCAGGTTAGTGGTTGTTGTTTGTGAATGCCCACGATGAGCAGGTTAGTGGTTGTTGTTTGTGAATGCCCACAATGAGCAGGTTAGTGGTTGTTGTTTGTGAATGCCCACGATGAGCAGGCTAGTGGTTGTTGTTTGTGAATGCCCACAATGAGCAGGTTAGTGGTTGTTGTTTGTGAATGCCCACAATTAGCAGGCTAGTGGTTGTTGTTTGTTAATGCCCACAATGAGCAGGTTAGTGGTTGTTGTTTGTGAATGCCCACAATGAGCAGGCTAGTGGTTGTTGTTTGTGAATGCCCACGATGAGCAGGCTACTCTTTTGTGCGCCCTGAAAAGGACGTTAAGTGCCGGGTTGTAGTAGCTTTCCTCACATTCCGAGCGTGCTGATGAAGATGGACCGGGTTTTCCCAGGCGGTTGTGTAGTAACTATTACTTGAGAACGGCTACTATCAGAAATCCTTGGCAACACTATTGCTGCACAACTTGGATAATATCGGCGAACAACAAGAGCGATTAGACGACTCACCCACGATCATTATTTCAGCAACTATTGTTGTAGCTATAGCGGCTGCGAATAACAAGAGCATAATAATTCTACAGAAGGTACGTAGAAACAACACAGAACAACAAATAAATAATGGCGTCAGCAAGCATTAGTGTATTGATTCTCCTTCCGGTACGGAAGTTAACATAACCACATATGATCCTGGTAACATGTGATATTACACAGTCCCAGATTACTTGTGCGAAAAATTAGTCGATTGTTTCACGCCATTGACACATCCGAAACTGCCATTATAGATCTCCTGTCAATAGAGGCCACAAGTTCTTAATGTCCACATGCTGGGATGTCCTATTCAATAGGATTACGTGATTTGTAGGCTATGGTTCCAGAGATCGATGGCGTAGAATTTGAACAAAGAAACTCTTCATTCTTCTCTTCAAAACTTGCAGTATTTGCTGTAAACATATATTTGTGCATACGAGTCCCTCGATATTGACATGCAAGTTCCTAAAATGCAATATATATATATATATATATATATAATATATATATATATATATATATACACTAGGTAGTTTCAAATGAAAACCTTAAATATATTTATTTGGTAAATTATTTCTGCAAATGTGAAACACAACTGTATCATTTTTTGACGATGTCACCAATGCTTTCGTTACATGTCACCCAGCATCTATAAAGTACATGGTTCGAGTAGAAACAAAATTATCTTGGTTATGTGAGTTAACCACTTATGCCACCTGCTGGACCTCTTCATCGGACCTGAAAGTCTTTCCTCCCAATGCCTTTTTTAGTTGTTCATATGCGTGGAAATCACTTGGATCTAGGTCTGGTGAGTACTGCTGCGGTGGTAGACACTGACAGCGAAGGTCTTTTATCATTGCAGTCGTCGCACATGTAGCATCGAATCATATCGTGTCATGTTGCAAAAAGACACATTTACTCACAAGTCCGCGCCGTTTGTATATGACTGCGGTCGACGATGATTCCTGAGAAGATCTGCATATGTGATACTGGTGACAGTGTTCCCCCTAGGCATTTAGTGCTCTTAGACGATTCCTGAGTAGATCTGCATATGTGATGCTGGTGACAGTCAGTGTTACCTCTAGGCATGTACTGCTCTTAGATGATTCCTGAGAAGATCTGCATATGTGATACTGGTGACAGTGTTCCCCCTAGGCATGTCGTGCTCTTAGATGATTCCTGAGAAGATCTGCATATGTGATACTGGTGACAGTCAGTGTTCCCCCTAGGCATGTACTGCTCTTAGATGATTCCTGAGTAGATCTGCATATGTGATACTGGTGACAGTCAGTGTTCCCCCTAGGCATGTACTGCTCTTAGATGATTCCTGAGTAGATCTGCATATGTGATACTGGTGACAGTCAGTGTTCCCCCTTGGCATATAATGCTCTAAAATAACGCATTGTTCATCCCGCAAGTCAAAATACATTCCTTGCTGATTGCTGCGTGCGAAACTTTTTCTATTTAGGTGAGGATGGATGGCAAAATTCCTTGTTCACTCTCTGCGTTTCAGGCTAGTTGTAGTGAACCCAAGTGTAATCTATAGTGCGAATTCTTTCTAGAAAACCATCACATTCTGCTTCAAAGAGCAGTAAAAGTTCCTGACAGACACCAACGCGTCTATGTTTCAATTCTGGAGTAACCCGCCGTGGCACGCACCTTACAGACACTTTGTAAAACAATAGTACATCAAGAATGATGTGGTGTGCTAAAACTTGACTGATGTCCAGATGTGGTGTGCTGAAACTTGACTGATGTCCAGATGTGGTGTGCTGAACCTTGACTGATGTCCAGATGTGGGGTGCTGAACCTTGACTGATGTCCATATGTGGTGTGCTGAACCTTGACTGATGTCCAGATGTGGTTTGCTGAACCTTGACTGATGTCCAGATGTGGTGTGCTGAAACTTGACTGATGTCCAGATGTGGTGAGCTGAAACTTGACTGATGTCCATTTGTGGTGTGCTGAAACTTGACTGATGTCCAGATGTGGTGTGCTGAAACTTGACTGATGTCCAGATGTGGTGTGCTGAAACTTGACTGATGTCCAGATGTGGTGTGCTGAAACTTGACTGATGTCCAGATGTGGTGTGCTGAAACTTGACTGATGTCCAGATGTGGTGTGCTGAAACTTGACTGATGTCCAGATGTGGTGAAACTCGACTGATGTCCAGATGGGGTGAAACTTGACTGATGTCCAGATGTGGTGTGCTGAACCTTGACTGATGTCCATATGTGGTGTGCTGAACCTTGACTGATGTCCAGATGTGGTGTGCTGAACCTTGACTGATGTCCAGATGTGGTGTGCTGAAACTTGACTGATGTCCAGATGTGGTGAGCTGAAACTTGACTGATGTCCATTTGTGGTGTGCTGAAACTTGACTGATGTCCAGATGTGGTGTGCTGAAACTTGACTGATGTCCAGATGTGGTGTGCTGAAACTTGACTGATGTCCAGATGTGGTGTGCTGAAACTTGACTGATGTCCAGATGTGGTGTGCTGAAACTTGACTGTCAAAATGTGCGACAATTGCAATCATAGTAATCGGTGATTTTCCTTTATGGGGCGGTTAACGTTTGGTTACTACTCTGTGTGCCTGACCAGGTCGTGAACAGTCTGTCACAGAACTCACGCCATTTTGGAACTACCTACTCTACTTGTACACATGATGGAGTGAAATGCAAGCATCACCGTACTTGACCTTCATTCGCTGATGAATTTATATCGGTTTCACCCCTTCACTTTTCACAATACGAATAACAGAACGCTGCTCTTCTGTGGTGCATGTCAATAGTAGGACGGCCATCATTTCAAAGCAAATGTCACGTCATTATGTTCGTCGGCACAGTATTGGCACGAGCAGAACACTTATCACCTCCGTGCAACCATATTAACAAGTCACAATACAAAGGCATGGTTTTTTTTTTCCTAATTACAATCCTAGTAATAAAGTTTTCATTTGAAATAATGTAAATTGTTTTTCTTTCTTTAGTATGATAAATTTCTCACACGACCATCATCATTATTGAGTTTCATAATTTTTAAGATCGCGAAATACCTGAAGCTAATGCGAATTCATTGTGCGACCCTTACTTCAAATCCTCTATTTCCCTCCTTTTTTTCTTCCTTTGCAACCTATTAAGACGAGGAAAAATTGAAAATATTCACACAAAAACACAATTTAAAAACCTCGATTTGATTTACAAACTCTTACTTGACCATGTACTAGACACTTTGCGAAACTTTATTGGGCTCTTTGAAAAATTTACCTGTCCCCTTCGCGGGATGCCTCTGTACACTTCGCAGACTCCAGCAGGGATCTTAGTGGGCCACGCTTGGCTATTCATTGAACCCCACTGGACTTTTCGCGAACCCACATTTAAATATTTCTGAGCCCCCACGGGACTCTACATGATGATGATGTACATCCATCATGGGTGATGAAAACCAATATATGTCTATACATCACGGGTGATGAAGACAGCTCTCTCTGTCTATACATCACGGGTGATGAAGACAGCTCTCTGTCTATACATCACGGGGGATGAAGTCCAGTCTCTCTGTCTATACATCACGGGTGATGAAGACCACCCTCTCTGTCTATACATCACGGGTGATGAAGACAGCTCTCTCTGTCTATACATCACGGGTGATGAAGACCACTCTCTCTATCTATACATCACGGGTGATGAAGACCACTCTCTCGGTCTATACATCACTGGTGATGAAGACCACTCTCTCTGTCTATACATCACGGGTGATGAAGACAGCTCTCTCTGTCTATACATCATGGGTGATGAAAACCACTCTCTCTATCTATACATCACGGGTGATGAAGACCACTCTCTCGGTCTATACATCACTGGTGATGAAGACCACTCTCTCTGTCTATACATCACGGGTGATGAAGACAGCTCTCTGTCTATACATCACGGTGTGATGAAGACAGCTCTCTGTCTATACGTCACGGGTGATGAAGACCACTCTATCTGTCTATACATCACGGGTGAGGAAGACAGCTCTCTATCTATACATCACGGGTGAGGAAGACCACTCTCTCTGTCTATACATCACGGGTGATGAAGACCACTCTCTCTGTCTATACATCACGGGTGACGAAGACAGCTCTCTCTGTCTATATATCACGGGTGATGAAGACAGCTCTCTGTCTATACATCACGGGTGATGAAGACAGCTCTCTCTGTCTATACATCACGGGTGAGGAAGACCACTCTTTCTGTCTATACATCACGGGTGATGAATACAGCTCTCTATCTATACATCACGGGTGATGAAGACAGCTCTCTCTGTCTATACATCACGGGTGATGAAGACCACTCTCTCTGTCTATACATCACGGGTGATGAAGACCACTCTCTCTGTCTATACATCACGGGTGATGAAGACCACTCTCTCTGTCTATACATCACGGGTGATGAAGACCAGTCTCTCTGTCTATACATCACGGGTGATGAAGACCACTCTCTCTGTCTATACATCACGGGTGATGAAGACCACTCTCTCTGTCTATACATCACGGGTGATGAAGACCAGTCTCTCTGTCTATACATCACGGGTGATGAAGACCACTCTCTCTGTCTATACATCACGGGTGATGAAGACCACTCTCTCTGTCTATACATCACGGGTGATGAAGACCACTCTCTCTGTCTATACATCACGGGTGATGAAGACCAGTCTCTCTGTCTATACATCACGGGTGATGAAGACCACTCTCTCTGTCTATACATCACGGGTGATGAAGACCACTCTCTCTGTCTATACATCACGGGTGATGAAGACCAGTCTCTCTGTCTATACATCACGGGTGATGAAGACCACTCTCTCTGTCTATACATCACGGGTGATGAAGACCACTCTCTCTTTTCATCAATCTGAAATATGTTCAGTCATTCGTTGGGTTCGAATGGGACTGAGGAACTCTAAGTTGGTCTGGAAAGACCTCAGGCAGTGTGGGAAGGGAATGTACAGCTGAAATGAAGGTTTAATTCAATGGACTTTTTGTAGCCATTGCAAGAAAAGTCTGGGCTATTCATGGACCACCAATTGACTTTTAACGGATCCCGATTGACTCTTTGAAGACCCAACCTGAGCTCTTAGCGGACCAAACTTGACTCTTTGTGGATCCTCACTTACCTCTAAGTGGAATATGCTTAACTTTTTTGTGTAACCCCGCTGGACTCTTAGCGGACCACACATGACGTTTTGTGGACTCCAATTGGACTATTAGTTGACCCAGGCTGACTCATTATGGACACCCCAATAGACTCTTAGAGAATCAGGATTGACTCTATTTGGTCTTGAAACCCTCTACCCCCACTGAATTTTTAGCGAACCACGCTTGACTGTTATAGGACCCCACTTGACTGTTATAGGACCCCACTTTAGTGCTAAAGGACCCCACTTGACTGTTATAGGACCCACTTTACTGTTATAGAACCCCACTTGACTGTTATAGGACCCCACTTTACTGTTATAGAACCCCACTTGACTGTTATAGGACCCCACTTGACTGTTATAGGACTCCACTTGACTGTTATAAAACCCCACTTGACTGTTATAGAACCCCACTTGACTGTTATAGGACCCCACTTGACTGTTATAAAACCCCACTTGACTGTTATAGGACCCCACTTGACTGTTATAAAACCCCACTTGACTGTTATAGGACCCCATTTTACTGTTATAGGACCCCACTTGACTGTTATAGAACCCTACTTTACTGTTTTAGGACCCCACTTGACTGTTATAGAACCCCACTTGACTGTTATAGAATCCAAATTGACTGTTATAGGACTCCACTTGACTGTTATAAAACCCCACTTGACTGTTATAGGACCCCACTTGACTGTTATAGGACCCCACTTGACTGTTATAGGACCCCATTTTACTGTTATAGGACCCCACTTGACTGTTATAGAACCCCACTTTACTGTTATAGGACCCCACTTGACTGTTATAAAACCCCACTTGACTGTTATAGAACCCAACTTGACTGTTATAGGACCCCACTTGACTGTTATAAAACCCAACTTGACTGTTATAGGACCCCACTTGACTCCTTACAAACTCAAAGGTTATGAAGCGCAACTCTATACCATATTCGTTCGTATCATACTGTTATGGTTCATAACTGGTTATGTCAACTGATTTATATGTCAATGTATTCATGGACAAGTTTTATATAGACGACAATAATCTGAGATTGTCCAGTGCTTTCTCTAAACATATCCAAGTTTACATTGGAAACGTACATAGAAGAACAAGTGCTGAAGAAGGCGAAAAACAAGATGAAGATATTGAGAAATTCTTTGAGCCTCGTTCCATCCTTCCTGCTAAGAAACAAAATATATTATAAGTATGGTTATTTCTGCCTTAACAGCTCTGAAAAATCAATCAATCAATCGATTGATTATTCCCGAATTCGTGGTGGTCATATTCGAGTAGATCCCTTTTATTAGTTGTTAACACAAACAGCAGTCAGAAAGGGGAGGTTATTTCCTGAAATAGACTTACTATTATTATGCGTGGTTCACTCAATGGATTGCTCTTTTTTTTATGTGATCCATCTAAGAGGCCGTGAACAACTAGAAAATTTTACTTGCCTACATGCATTTTGTGCTAAATCTCTTCGTTACAAAACTGTTACAGCAGCTTGGCAAAAGGAGTATGATTCGACGCTGTGGGCACCATTGTGGTGACAGTGCTGCGAAGTCTTGCACTGTAGGGCAGCCAGAAAGGACCAGGTTAATGTTCTTCAGTACGTCTTGGTAAACACTAGAAGTCACTACCAACTGGAGGTCAGATAAGATCCGTTTAACTGTATGAAACCCAAAACAAGTAGCTTGGAACAACAACAGAAACAACCACACTTATCACGTGAATTAATATCACGATCATATTAACTAGCACCACTTTGATATGAATTAACATCACGATCATATTAACTAGCAACACTTTGATATGCATTAACACAACGATGATATAAATGAACACCACAACCATATGAACTAGCATCGCTATGACATGAACTAACACAAATACGATAAAAACTGACACCACTAAGAAATGAGTTAACACCACAATGATAGGAACTAGTACCACTATGATATGAACTAACACCATTATGATATGAACTAGCACCGCTATAATATGAGTCAACACCACTATGATAGGAACTAAAACCACTATGATATGAACTAACACCAGTATGATATGAACCAACACCCCTACGATAAAAACTGACACCACTAAGATATGAACTAACACCAGTATGATATGAACTAACACCATCATGATATGAACTAGCACCACTATGATATGAACTAGAACCACTATGATATGAACTAGCACCACTATGATATGAACTAGCACCACTATGATTTGAGTCAACACCACTATGATATGAACTAACACCACTATGATATGAACTAACACCACTATGATATGAACTAGCACCACTATGATATGAACTAGTACCACTATGATATGAACTAGCACCACTATGATATGAACTAGCACCACTATGATTTGAGTCAACACCACTATGATATGAACTAACACCACTATGATATGAACTAGCACCACTATGATATGAACTAGCACCACTATGATTTGAGTCAACACCACTATGAAATGAACTAACACCACTATGATATGAACTAGCACCACTATGATATGAACTAGCACCACTATGATATGAACTAGTACCACTATGATATGAACTAGCACCACTATGATATGAACTAGCACCACTATGATTTGAGTCAACACCACTATGATATGAACTAACACCACTATGATATGAACTAGCACCACTATGATATGAACTAGCAACACTATGATATGAACTAACACCACTATGATATGAACTAACACCATTATGATATGAACTAGCACCACTATGATATGAACTAGCACCACTATGATATGAACTAACACCACTATGATATGAACTAGCACCACTATGATATGAACTAACACCACTTTGATATGAACTAGCACCACTATGATATGAGTCAACACCACTATGATATGAACCAACACCACGATCATATGAACTAGCACAACTATGATATGAACTAACAAATGTTGCTCGTGGTTTCACAGACAACTTTTCATACAAAAACAATTCCTTCATCTCAGTTTACTTAATTTCCAGAAGAAACTGTACGACTGTATTGAGACCTTGAAAACGACAACAGAATTTATTGAGCAATTATTAGTTTCAGTCTAAATGAGCAACGAATGTTGAAGAAAAAAAAGTCCACTTAATTTGAAACGCATTTGTTGTCGCTCATGTTTCCTTCCATCGCTTCTAAATATCACCCGAGTGGTACTTTTTTCAGGCTGAAAAAGAATAGAACCATGGCAACCTTCCAAGCATATTGTTAAAGACGACTAAAGAGGTATGCACATGGGGCTAGCAACCTGTGTTCAGGCGTGAAGTACTTTTCACAAAAGGTACAAAGAAGAGCTTCAAAACTAGTAGTGGAATTCCAGAATTTAGTTATCAGGAAAGACTCAGAAAAACTGGCCTGCACTGTTTAGAACAGAGAAGAATTCGATGTGACAGTCCAAGTTTATAAATTAAACAATGGAAAAGATACATTAAACAATGGAAAGGTTAAATTAAACAATGGAAAGGATAAATTAGACAACACCAAGTTTTTCAAAATTCAACAGGCTACAAGAACAAGAGGGCACTTCTACAAATTATCTAAAGACAGGTCCAGCTTAGATCGGGTGCTCAAGCTAAATGTCAGGCCAGCTGCAATAAACTCACATTCACACCGTGCACCTGGAAAACGGTTTTATTAAATCAGCACTGGAATACCGCGATGAAAAGTCTTTCAACCCGTTGTAAAAAAGGTATGATTAAACTGGATTTTCTAGCAATACGCTAAATAAAAAGTAGTAAAAGTGGCAACACTAGAAGCAGAATAAGTAGTAGTCGTAGTAGGTTATAGTAGTAGTAGTAGTAATAGTAGTAGTAATTATAGCAGTAGTAGAAGTAGTAGTAGTAGTTTCAGTAGTAGTAGTAGTAGTAGTAGTAGTGGTATTTGTAGAAGAGGTAGAAGAAGAAGTAGAAGAAGACGGTTAGCAGAAAGAAGAAGATCAAGAAGGAGAAGAGGACAAAGAAGACGAAGAAAAGGAAGAAGAAGAAAACAAAGAAAAAAGAAGTAGAAAGAAGAAGACGGAGAAAAAATAAGAAAAAGAAGAAGAAGAAGTAGAACAAGAAGAAGAAAAATAAGAAAAAGAAATAAGAAAAAAAGAAATAATAATGATAATAACAAGAAGAAGAAGAAGAAGAAGAAGAAGAAGAAGATGTAAGAAGAAGGATCCGAAGATCAAGAAGTAGGAGAGAACGAATGTTGCAGCTTCTAACATATTTGATGCAAGAAGTAGGAGAGAACGAATGTTGCAGCTTCTAACATATTTGATGCAAGAAGTAGGAGAAAACGAATGTTGCAGCTTCTAACATATTTGATGCAAGAAGTAGGAGAAAACGAATGTTGCAGCTTCTAACATATTTGATGCAAGAAGTAGGAGAGAACGAATGTTGCAGCTTCTAACATATTTGATGCAAGAAGTAGGAGAGAACGAATGTTGCAGCTTCTAACATATTTGATGCAAGAAGTAGGAGAGAACGAATGTTGCAGCTTCTAACATATTTGATGCAAGAAGTAGGAGAGAACGAATGTTGCAGCTTCTAACATATTTGATGCAAGAAGTAGGAGAAAACGAATGTTGCAGCTTCTAACATATTTGATGCAAGAAGTAGGAGAAAACGAATGTTGCAGCTTCTAACAT